>CANTUT010000908.1:460000-762500 GCA_947687605.1 Reutealis trisperma
TAAAATACACTACATAAAAATTTTAGACATTGGGATAAAAATCCCAATAATCGCCAAATACTCCATTAAAGAGAAAATATGAATTTTCTTACTTTTTGCACTTTCTGTCTATTACAATAATATGTAGAAACATGGTTTGAACCAAGATTTTTCATGTAATCAAAACAAAAATCATTTTAGAACATAAAAATTTAGGAATTGACACAAATATAAATCCATATGCATGAAAATTTTCCAACTTTAGGTGTTAGGGTGGAAACTATAAACCTTTCTTATTTCCGGTACTTCCCGGTCATTATAGTAATATATAAACAGGTGTCTTAAACCATTATTTTTCATTCAATCACAACAAATACCAGTTATGAACATCAATATGTACAAATTGGTAGCCATATGTCTTATGCAAGAAAATTCCAAGTTTAGGGTTTAGAGTGAAAATCATGAGTTTTCTAGCTTTCTGGTGTTTTCCGATCATTACAGCAATATATAAACACATGATTTAAATCATTATTTTCCATCCAAACATAACAAATATCAGTTTAGAAATCATAAACACACAATTCAGCAACCACATACATATATACTCGTAGAATTTTCCAGCTTTCAAGTTATAGGAAGAAAACCTTGAATTTCCTTGTTTTATGAAACTTTTCGATCATTACAGTAATATGCAAAAATATGATTTAATTCAATATTTTTCATTTAAATACATCAAAATTAGTTTATAATAGAAGCATGTAAAAATTTCCCCCCTTGGTAATGTTTATGCATGAAAATTTTAATTTTAAGTTGCAAAATTCACCTTTGGAGAAATCGCATAGAAAGGTTGGCATTTTTGGTGGGGAAAATTAATTTCTCTTTCAAAAACTCACCCAAACTGAATTAAATCTATAGAAATCAGTAAATACCTAGTTTAAAATAATTTTCTCATAATTTATTTTATAGAAATCAGATAAGAAATTGGAAGAGAAAAAAAACTTACGATTACAATCAAGAAATCACAAAATTGAAAGTGTTTTTGAGAATTTAGGTAGAGAGAATTATTTTGGGAGTATTTTTCTATCAAAATACTGAAATAACATAGTGTCACTGCTGGAATACTAGGGCTGGCCGAATTTCTTGAATTTATATGTAGGGTTTTGGGTAATTTCCAAGATTACCCTTAATAAGCTAGGTTAGAAGGGTTTTAGTGTAGTGGGCTTTTAGGTATTTGGGATTTTTATTTAATTTAGGGGCTGATTATAGGTATTTAAAATAAAAATATTTTTCTTATTATTTTTATTAAAATCGCCCCTAAAATATTTATTTAAAAATTATTTTAAAAAATACTTATAAAATTACTTTATGCTTAAAAATCGCCTTTTTGCATGAAAAATCATTTTATGTAAAATAAATTATTTTATGCTAATGCACTTCATATAAATCATCAATTTCATATTAATAACTCATATTATGCATATTAAAATTAATCTAACGTGCCACATACTCATCAATCTCATAGCACATAAATTCCCATAAAAGCATACACTTAGCCTTAATATTTCTAAGTCAAACAAATTGGTCATGAAAACTCCTAGGGTAGGTGTGGGTTGTTACAAATTTGATTATCAAGAATAATCAGATAGCATAGGATTTCTTCATTGTTTATTCAAGTTAATGAATTATCTCTTGGCGATCACTTACCTCCATACATAACTAGTTAGAACTATCACATACCATATTCTAATGCTTTAATAGCATTAGTATGTAAGTAGTAATGAATTCCAACTATCGATGAATAAGATACAATATCCCTCAAGTGAAAGAACTATATGTACAATTATGACCTAGATGATGATTTATTGACTAGCAATAAAACCCCATGTTATCATCATCTAACGTCATAGTTCAATCATGCATCATATGAATATCCACATATTTATATCAATAACATTTGTCAAATAGTATGATGCTCACTGTCTCTATAATCATAAGTATCACATACTGATTATCGATTATAAACAGAGGTAATGGTTTTCCAGAATTATGATGCCCAGTCATTAATCCTATGACCATGAACATTTTAAAGTATTTGTTTAAGAGCAATCTGCTATCCATATTGTCAACATTTGAGAATAGATCCTCTTTTGAAAAATACTTATGGACTTCAAATATACATTTAATACAATGGAACAATTTCATTTATAAACATATATTTTATTACTATTTAGGAATAATGTTTTACATTTACATAACTTATACATTGCTATGAGGCATACCCTCTAACACTTGCTTCGTTTCCCAAATAATGGGAAAGTTTTTTTTTTAAGATTATTGCCATTAACAAATTTTTTGTGAGGCTTTCCTTGTAGACTTGACAATCAAAAGGTATTTCCATATAGCACCTTGTGTACTTTAGAAGGGCCTTCCCAATTGGGAGACCATTTGTCGAATTCTCTATCTTTGATGCCTACGAATAAGCTTAGCTTCCAAACCATTTCTCCTTCTTGGAAAGTGTTACTTTTAATTCTTTTATTGTAAGCTCTAAAGATTTTGTTCTTATATGTCACCATGTGATTGAAAGCTTACATCTTGCTTCCTCTAGGTCTTGTAGTTCTATGATCATAGCTTGGTGGTAATAATCCAAAGAAAGACCATGCTATTTGGCCACTATAAAGGAAGGGAATACCACCTTCATTGGAAAGACAACATCATGACAATAGGTAAGAGAAAATGGACTTACCTTTATTGAACTTCTCTTTGGTGTCCTGTAAGCCTATAGAGTCTCTGATAATAGTCTGTGCTAGTCTTTAGGGTTGCCTTCAATCAATTTTTCTACAATGTTAATTACCACCCTATTTGAAGCCCAACTTTCCCATTTACTTGAAGATAGTGGGGTGTTGAATTGATTAACTTGATGCCATAATCTTTTACAAAGTTCCTTATTTCTTCATCTGTCAACATGGTACACTGGTCTGTAGTGACAGACTGTGGGATACCAAATATGTGAATGATGAAATCTTTTATAAATTATATGACATCTTTTTGTTCATCCTTTTTCATAGATACAGCCTCTACCCACTTGGTAAAGCAACCTATTGCCACAATGATGAAGTTATGCCCCTTTGATGAAGATGGATAAATTTTGCCAATCAAGGCAATAGCCAACTTCTAAAAGGCTAAGCCTTGATCATAGGATGCAACTCATCTGCAAATAGTCTTTGAATATGATATGAACCCTAAATGACCTGCTTTGAGACCCAATACCTTTACACTTAGAAGCGACTCCCTTGGAAAGCCAAATTAAGTTTACAATGAAAAAAATCATCTCAATGACAAACCTGTGTCAAAGAACCTTGGTATGTTTTGAACAAGCAAAGTAATTAGCTTTGAAAGTTTAGGTTGATTCTAAATCCTAAAACTAGATTTAAGAAATCTCTCACAAGCTTAAAGCTTAAATTTGGGGAAAATCAACTTAAAAACTGCTTCATTGATACAATAGCTAAGTATTTATAGTGTTACATAAATCCTAAATAAGAATTAGCTAAGGACTAGGAAATCTTCCTATCAAAGATTCCTAAAAAAGAAAGAAAACTGAGTTGTAAATAAGAAATAAATCTAAACTCGTTTTGGACTTTAAACCTAATATAAACAAGTTCAAAACTCACTAATTACATATCTAAACTTAATTTAATTAAACATGGGCTTATATCATATCGATAGGAGCCTAAAAAATTAAAAACTAAAGTAAAATAATTAAATAAAAAAATGGAAAGCATAAGCAGTCCAGCCTATAATGTGCAGCTCGCCTTGGCCTCATCACACCCACAACAAAGAGATGCCTCCATCCTTTGTTTCACGTACGACACTTGTTGCACTCGTGACAATCCCTGTTTTAATTTTTTTTTTTTGGCATTTCTTCAAACATAGGGCCAAACCTCTTTCCAAAGAATTGCCTGAATTTAAGTTTTTCCTTGAAACTTCCTTGACTACAATGATTTCCAAAAATGATGCTCATTATGCAAGTCTTCTTAATAACATTGTAGAAAACTTTGTATTTCTTTGGATTTCTCTTAAAAGAGCCATTAAACATGAATTCAAGCTCCATTGATTCTCTTTCCATGCTAGCTTGATGAATTAGACAGCTTTGAAGAACCTTTTTGAAATCTTTATCATGAATACATTGGAGATCTTCTTGCAAGGCATCTTAACTCTCTCCTCAAAAGGATTCATCCTCAAATTTTGACTTGAATAACTAGAAATAAGGAATGCATTGCTCATACTATCTTTTTGCTCTTGTTCATCCTTTTATGCATCTAACTCAACCACATCTTGTGTGTCCTTTAAGATATCTAGATGAGTATCAATCATTGAAAACTCTTCATGAATAATAATAACATATTCTTCTTTGTCACCAATAGAAGAATCATACTTCATAGGCAACAAGTCACTAGCATAAATCCAATCAGCATCACATATAGCTTGAATAGGCCTAGCTATGATGACTTCGACCTCTTGATCTTTATTCTTCATAGTCTCCAATGGTGGTTCAAATAAATCATCTTAATCAATTACTTGATTTTGTCTTGGAAGTTAACTAGATGAATTTTGAGCTTTTGGTTATCACCTGCTTATGAGTTTACTTTCAAGCCTCTCAAATCGATCAGCAATTCTATTAAATTTTCTTTTTATGGCTTGACATTGTTCAAGGACTACATCCATATCCCTAAGGTGAAATCTTCTTTGAAATTCATTCCACCTTTTGTCCATTTTTTTGTTAAGTTGTTCTAGAAACTCTAAGAAATTTTGATCATTATTTTTACATAATGTGAAAACCTAAAAAGAATGTTAGTAAAGCAAAAAAAAAAAAAAACTCGCTTCACTCTCTCATGTGTTTCACTCAAGTAATTATAAATCACTCAAGTTCGATTGTGTTTAATCACTCTTGACTTTTACCTCTCAACTCTCCTATGATAATTAAGATATTACAAGCTAATTACAATGCATAAGAACCAAGGTCAAGAAAACTCAAAGATATAAGAACCTAGAAATATTAATGACACAAAGAAAATAAAAATCCTAATTGGACTAGGAAAACAAAAAAAAAAAGAAATTTGATTCAGAAAAGGAAAATTAGAAGTTTGAATTGAAGTTGAAATGCAAATGTTGAAATACTAATAGAATAGGAAAACCATGTATGGATCCTAATTATGTTAGGAAACCTAATTGGAGACAATTAAAAGAAGTAAAACTTAGAATGGAAGTGGGAAGTCAAACCAAAATTTTAAAAGGAATAGGAAACTAACTCCTAGCTTATTGTAAAGAGATGCTTAAATTGGTCAACTTCTTGTTGAAAACCAAAATCCTTTTTGATGCTCCTTAATTTGGTTGGAATTTCAATTATCTTCTTTTTCCTTTCCACTCTATAATTTGAAACAAACACTATATAAATGTTCCTAGAAAATGCTAATTGTGCCAAAATTTCTTTTCTTTCTTTTTCTTTTATTTTTATTACAGCAATGAATCAAAAGGAAAAAAAGATAAAATTAACAAACAAGTTGAAGATAAAAAATGTCACATCCCAACTTTAGAATATGACAGTCCTAGGACACGAAAAGACAAAAGGTCACCCACGCCCGTAGAACTCACTTATACATATACAAATACTACCTACGATCATAACAAAATCTCATACATTAACTTTAATATCCAATAATAAGGAAAACTTTAACTAGTGGAAGCATGAATTAAAAATCCTTTCAAATACAATCCATATGAAAAGAATATCTAATACTCCAAACAATTTACCAAATAATTAATATTCCAATAGTGAAACTCTTAGAGCATCTAAGAAGACTCTTCATAGTATAGTATCATAGTAACCATGACAAGGAAACCATAACAAGGAAATTTCCAAAGCGAAGTAGGTTGCTTGAGTGATCACCTTGCCTCCCCATACTTCTCAACTAGAACCATACAAGGAAAAGGAGTGAGATAGATGATCTCAATGAGTAAACAACATAGCTTAAACAATAACATATATTGCCTTAAAAAAGGCCCATAGCTTATAACACATAGTTCATGGTTCATAATTCATGATTCATAACTTATAGCTCAAAGTTTGTAATTTAACAAGGTTTGCAGTAATCACACTTATTACTTGTGAGTGAAGACCCTGCTCAATTCACTCAAGGGAGAGGTGGCATCATACCAAATTCCAACTCCCAACTTATAACTTATAAGAATGTCATGAAAATGATTAGGCTTCATGGCTAGAATCACCCCTTCTAGCTGAGGTGGATATACAACCCCTATTCATTGGGTTAAGACTATGTGCACAAGTACCGATGATTACCTGTATCAGCACGAGGATTTATGCATAAAAGGTTCATACATACCATAGCTAGAGCTAATAGCAAACACTTATAACAATAGCATATAAGGATGCAATCACATGAAACATAATAGCAATAGCAGCTTAACTTGTTGATCAAAAGATAATAACAGTGTGGTTCTAGAAAGAAAATAAGGTAAGGCAACAATTCACAAAGGTTCTATATATAATTGAATAATCAAAAGTGGTTTTGGACCAATTGTCCTTTGGCAACCCAAGCTTCACAAAGAAATTATATAGTCATAATTAAGAATAGAAAAAAACTTGGGTTTCAAGATATCAAGGGTTCACAAAACATGATAGCTTGCACTGGTAACTTGAAACATAATGTTTACTCACCTTGTGGTTCCTCTACTCCTAATACTTGTAGCCGTTTAACTTTTAATATCCCTCCAGCTCTAACATACATTATAATTCCATACTTAGCATTTGCTTAATCATCATACTATCCTATCCCATAACTACCCCATGCACATATAACATTCATATATACTTGGAGTTGCACTTAAAAGTGCACTCATTACTTGCGTATAACATGTTGACTTTTAAAGTCTTGTACACTTAGCCTTTATAGGCCGACATGGTATCACATAATAACTCATACTAAGACTCTTCTCAAGTCAAACACAATATATCATGATCTTACTATCAATTCAATTTAACATTCAACTTAACATTCTTAACACCTTTAACTTATCAAGTAGCCTTTCAAGAATCATGCTTCTCTCTTATGACCAATTTGTACAATCAATCTCATCATCCTTTCAAGGTCATTATTCATTATTAACTCATCATAAAACCTATTTTCATATCACTTAATCACATTCACATATTAATCACAATACAGGGTTAAGATACCCTAAGTATACCAAATTGCATCTAGGCTTATCTAGGGTTATTCCTTCAATCAACATGCCATTTAATCATTTATCATTCATGTATACTTGCCAATAATCATTAAAATATATCATATAAAAATTATAGACATTAGAATTGAATTACCAATGTAGGCTGAATTACACAATTAAGAACAAATATGATTTTTCTCACTTTTTGCACTTTCCATTCATTACAGTAATTTGCAGACGCACGATTTAAACCAAGATTTTTCATGTAATCAAAAGAAAATCATTTTAGAATACTTTAATGTCTATATATATATATATATATATATATATATATATATATATACATGCATACATACATGCAAATTTTCTAACTTTAAGTGTTAGGGTGAAAACCATGTACCTTTATTGTCTCTAGTACTTTCCGGTCATTACAGTAACATGTAAACACATGATTTAAACCATTATTTTTCATTCAATCATAACAAAAATCAATTTAAAACATGAATATATACAAATTGGCAGCCATAGACTATACTTATGCTTGAAAATTCTAAGTTTACGGTTTAGAGCGAAAATTATGAGTTTTCTTGCTTTTCGGTGTTTTCTGATCATTATAGTAATATTCAGAAATATGATTTAATTTGACATTTTTCATCTAAATAGAACAAAAGTCAATATAGAGCACAATGATGTACAAATTTTCCCCCCTCCCCCCCCAGTTGAGTTTATGCATGAAAATTCCAACTTTGAGTTTTAGGGTTTACCTTTGGAGGATTCGTGTAGAGAGGTTTGTGTTTTTGGTAGAAAAATTAATTTCTCTCTCAAGAATTCACCTAGTCTAAATTTAATCAATGAAAATCAATAAATATTCTATACAAAATAATTTTCTCATGATTAGTTTCATAAAAATTCAATAGCAAATTGAAAGGAAAGGAAAAATTTATGAAATAGTCGCGAAATCGCAAAGTTTGAAGCTATTTTGTGAATTTCAGTCGAGAGATTATTTTCAGCAAAATTTTCTACAGAAAATATGATGGAATAACATATAATGGCTGCTACAAGGGGCTGGCTGAATTTTCACTTTAAATATGTGGGGTTTTGGGCAATTTTCAAGGTTGCCCTTAATGAGCTAGGTGATGAGTGTTTTGGTGTAGTGGGCTTTTGGGAATTTGGCCTTTTTATTTATTTTATGAGATGATTATAGGTAATTAAAAATAAAAATATTTTTATTATTATTTTCATTAAAATTCCCCCAAAATATTTATTTAAAAATATTTTAAAAATGCTTATAGAAATTATTTTATGCATAAAAATCGCTTTGTGCATGAAAATTCAATTTATGTGAAATAAATATTTTTATGCTTATGCATTTCATATAAATCACTTACTTCATCATAATAATTCATATTAGGCATATTAGAGCTAATCTAACATGCCACATACCTATCAATCACATAACATATGAATTTTGACAAAAACACACACTTAGTCTTAATAGTTCTAAATTCAAGCAAATTGATCATGAAAACTCCTAGGGTGGATCTGGGTTGTTGCATTCTCCCCCCTTAAAAAAAATTCATCCTTAATTTTCAAATCTAACTATATAACACACTTTACTTAACTTCTCCACCACACTTCTGCTGCGCCACTCAAACACAATATCTAACTACAATTAACATATCAAATACAATAAGGCACATACTGAAAATCTATTAAAAATCACACTGATAAACCTTCAGCTTAAGCTACACCTATGTTAATCTCTTATTCAAACAAATCTTAAACTAATCCTTAATAATTTTTGTATCCCTTAACCTTAAACAAAAGTAATAGAACCTTTAATTTCACCTTCAATCAAATATAATCCCAAGCATTTCTTTTCCTTATATCTCTATTATTATTAACATCTATAGTAATACCTTAATCACTACTTCCATTCATTATTTATCACATTAGTCATATAAGAATCCAATAGATAATTCCAAATTAATAACTCCAATTGATATTCGATAATCCTCTTTCCATATTAATAATTATTACTTAATCTATTATAATCTCAATAAATATTTTCCTGTTTAATACCTTGTTAACATTCAATTTCTAGACTCCCATCATTTATCAATTAAAACATATTTAAATTTAACAAACATTCCTATATATATCATATCCCAAATGAACTTGTATTATATTAATTTACAATCCCAAATAAAATTCTCATGACTATTTTAGACTTACTCTCTTTCTGTATAATATATACATCATTACCATGACTTAATTACCTAATGCCTCATAATTTTTTTTAATATACCTTTAACTTGTAATGTCATCTCATTTTATATTTTCCAATTACATCTCGCCATACTTCACATTCCCAATCATTTAACTTATCCATATTAAATAATAAACCTTCTAATACCATTGCAATTCAATGAAATCTCTATGCAATATCTTTCCAAATCTATGCCATTCTAGGTTATCTCAATAAAAAAATTCTTTCCATACAAAAGATCACTAGCAAATTTCCCAGTAACCTCAATTGAACATTATTGTATCTAACACCTTAAAACATTTCTCATTCAGAGGACTCAAATCCCTTTTAGGTATATTCAAAACTTTTTAATTTTCAAAACGATGCAACATCATGCTTATCCTTTTATCATCATTACAAGTCCGAGAATACTTATCCTTTTATGTCTCCCCATTTTAAAAGAAATTCATCCTTGAATTTAAATACTTACTCATACGTTCTTAGAAACTGGGGATGCTTCTGCCGCATCCTTTCCTCGGCTTCTTAAGTACACTCATCCATTCCATGATTATGCTAATGGACCTTAATCATAGGTATCTCCTTGATACATAACTTTCTCCCCATCCTTAGTTCGAAATTCTACTTGCTTTACTCTACAGTCAATATAAGCTTTATACTCATATATCCAATCCATTCCTAAGATCACATCAAATTCTAATACTTCAAGTTCTAATAACTCCACTGGAAGTTTTCATCCATTAATGTCTACCTCACAGTCCTTAAATATATACTTTACTTCCATCATTACTCCCAAAAGAGTTGACACTACTAAGAGTTCATTAATTAATTCCTTATCTCTACCGAGACTCTTAGCAAAATATGGAGACATAATGAATGCATAGCACTAGAATTAATCAAGCATCTTGCACTAGAAATTCGAATGGAAATAATACCTTCTTCTTTTAAATCACACTATATTAACATTCCTCTTTTGACTATACTTGATGTTAACATAAGTGGTTGAGAAATTCCTACCTTTCTTGTTGTTCTAGTTTATATGGTGGCATCTAAGTCACAATTTCTTAATATACTTCAATTACTTCATATTGTATATTTATGTCTATATAATGTAATTAATTTGTTTCATTCTCCTATTGATCATTACTAACTATCATTTCTCTTCTTATAGCATCTATCAAAATTACCATTTAATAACTCTATTTAATTCATATATCAAACCATTGTAACATATAAGCATTTCATACCTCATAACATTATATCTATTAATCATTAATCTAAATTGGATCAAAACTTAGTTAGCTTCTCTTTCTAATCCACTTAACCCCACTATCAAATCATCATATTGACCATGCATTTAATATGAGCACTCATCATATAGTATCACATCACAAGGCACATGTCACATATCACATATCCTCACATATATCGTGTATCACAATCAAGTAGCATATATCTTATCGCATAAATAATTCTCCTATCATATAAAAGTCAATCACTTTATAAGCAATAAAGAAAATCAATCCATACTAAGTTGCTAAGCAATCAATTAATACCATTTGTATCATATAAGTCCTATGCCCCTAAGCTATTTGTTATTGACTACAAGCGGGAGTCTCAATTGTCTCTTATTCTTGGCTCCTTGCCCTTGAGGTTGTGATGGTCTAGGTGATGGAGGTGCCAAGGTTGCATTTCTTGAATTTTCCCTTTTGTAGTGGCCCATTTGACCACATTTGAAACATGTGCTAGAGGCTTTCCAACAATCTCAATAATATTTCTTGCCACAATGGCCACAAGATTGAAGCTGCTTTGATTGCCCATTATTCTTGCTAGGTGTTGAAGTTGTAAGTGAAGATTCCTTTCTTGGACCTCCTCCTCCCCCTCCATGCTAGCCTCTGTGACCTTTGCCTTTATACCTACTCTTTTGTTCACATTTAGCATGCTCAACTTTGTCGGCCTTACGCCTCTTCTCCACGTCCCTTCTCAGAGTATCCACTAAGAACCTAAGACATAGATTTTCTTTCATTAGTTCTGAATAGCATCTTTAAAGCCTCTGCATCTTACTCTGAATCCATTTATAACCTAGACACTCCACGAGGACCTCCTCGTCTAGAGTCTTTTCTCTCTTTAGGTGGATCATAGGTATGGTCTTCTTGAACATCTCTCTTTGTGTCCTCTTATAGGCCACACACAGTGCTCTAGGTCGAGGTCCTCTAGCAAGGGTGATTTTCTTGGTCATCTAGCAAAAGAATTGTATGGCACACAAGCAAACAATAACAAAGAGTACTATAACTTATTAGGATTTTTGTGAAACTATACTAACAATAGACAATAAATGATATGACAGGAAAATTCCTATACTCTAGGATTATATCTAACCAACCCAATAAATTGACAAATCGAAACTAGACTTTTAAAAACTACAACACTGATACCACTTTTATCACATCCCAACTTTAGAGATATGACGGTCCTAAGACATGGGAAGACATAAGGTCACCCACACCTTAGAATCCATTTATACATATACAAATACTTCCTAGGATCATACCAAAACCTTGTACATTAACTTTAATATCCAATAATAAGGAAAACTTTAACTAGTAAAAGCATGAATTAAAATTCCTTTCAAATACAATCCATACGAAAAGAATATTTAAGACTCCAAACAATTTACCAAATAATTAATATTCCAATAATGAAACTCCCAGAGCATCTGAGAAGACTCTTTATAGTATAACATCATGGTAACCATGAGAAGGAAATTTCCCAAGTAAAGTAGGTTGCTTGAGTGATCATCTTGCCTCCCCATACTACTCACTTGAAACCACACAAGGAAAAAGAGTGAGATAGATGATCTAAATAAGTAAACAACATAGCTTAAATAATAACATATATTCCCTTAGAAAGGGCCCATAGCTTATAACACATAGTTTATGGTTCACAATTCATTAATAGCTAGAGCTAGCAGTAAACACTTATAACAATAGCATTTAAGAATGCAATCACATGAAACATAATAGCAATAGCAAGTTAAATTGTTCATCAAAAGATAACAATAGTGTGGCTCCAGAAAGAAAATAAAGTAAGGCAACAATTCACAAAGGTTCTATATATAATTGAATAATCAAAAGTGGTTTTGGACTAATTGTCCTTTGAAAACCCAAGCTTCATAAAGAAATCATATAGTCATAATTAAGAATAGAAAAGAACTTAGGTTTCAAGATATCAAGGGTTCACAAAACTTGATAGCTTGCACTTGTAACTTGAAACATAATGTTTACTCACCTTGTGGCTCCTCTGCTCCTAGTACTTCTAGCCCTTAAACTTATAATATCCCTCTAGCTCTAACATACAGTACAATTCCATACTTAGAATTTGCTTAATCATCATGCTATCTTATCCCATAACTACCCCATGCATATATAACATTCACATATACTTGGAGTTGCACTTAAAAGTGCACTCATCACTTACATATAACATGTTGACTTTTAAAGTCTTGTACACTTAGCCTTTATAGGACCATATGGTATCACATAATAACTCATACTAAGATTCTTCTCAAATCAAACACAATATATCATGATCTTACTATCAATTCAATTTAACATTCAACTTAACATACTTAACACCTTTAACTTATCAAGTAGCCTTTCAAGTATCATGCTTATCTCTTATGACTAACTCGTACAATCAATCTCATCATCCATTTAAGGTCATTAATTCATTATTAACTTATCATAAATTCATATTACTTAATCACATTCACATATTAATCACAACATAAGGTTAAGATACCCTAAGTATGCCAAATTGGCTCTAGGGTCATTCCTTCAATCAACATGCCATTTCATAATTTATCATTCATGTATACTTGCCAATAATATTTAAAATATATCATATAAAAATTATAGACATTGGAATTGAATTCCCAATGTAGGCTAAATTACACAATTAAGAACAAACATGATTTTTCTCACTTTTCACAACAAACCTGATTTTTCGCACTTTTCGCACTTTCTGTTCATTATAGTAATATACAAATGCATGATTTAAACCAAAAATTTTTATGTAATCAAAACAAAATTATTTTATAATACTTTAATGTATAAATCAGTAGCTACATATATATATATATATATATATATATATATATATATACATGCAAATTTTCCAACTTTAGGTGTTAGGGTGAAAACCATGTACCTTTCTTATTTTTGGTACTTTCTGGTCATTATAGTAATATGTAAACATATGATTTAAACCATTATTTTTCATTTACTCATAACAAAAATCAATTTAGAAAATGAATATATACAAATTGGCAGCCATAGACTATACTTATGCATGAAAATTCTAAGTTTACAATTTAGAGTGAAAATCATGAGTTTTCTTAGTTTTAGGTGTTTTTTGATCATTATATTAATATACAGAAATATGATTTAATATAACATTTTTCATCTAATCACAACAAAAATCAATTTAGAACATAATGATGTACAAATCGTACCAAACCCCCCCCCCCCCCAATTGAGTTTATCCATGAAAATTCCAACTTTGAGTTTTAGGGTTTACCTTTGGAGGATTTGTGTAGAGAGGTTTGTGTTTTCAATAGAAAAATTGATTTCTCTCTCAAGAATTGACCTAAGCTAAATTTAATTAATGAAATCACTAAATATTCAGTTCAAAATAATTTTCTCATGATTATTTTCATAAAAATCTAATAGCAAATTGAAAGGAAAGGAAAAACTTATGAAACAATCGCGAAATTATAAAGTTTGAAGATATTTTGTGAATTTCAGTTGAGAGATTATTTTTAGCAGAATTTTCTGCAGAAAATATGATGGAATAATAGAATGGTGGCTACTACAAGGGACTGGCTGGCTGAATTTTCACTTTAAATATGTAGGGTTTTGGGCAATTTCCAAGGTTGCCCTTAATGAGCTGGGTGAGAAGTGTTTTGGTGTAGTGGATTTTTGGGAATTTGGCCTTTTTATTTATCTTATGGGATGATTATAGGTAATTAAAAATAAAAATATTTTTCTTATTATTTTCATTAAAATTGCCCCCAAAACATTTATTTAAAAATATTTTTAAAATGCTTATAAAAAAATATTTTATGCATAAAAATCATTTTGTGCATGAAAATTTAATTTATGTGAAATAAATATTTTTATGCTTTTTGCATTTCATATAAATCACTTACTTCATCATAATAATTCATATTAGGCATATTAGAGCTAATCTAACATGCCACATACCCATGAATCACATAATACATGAATTTTCACAAAAACACACACTTAGTCCTAATAGTTCTAAATTCAAGCAAATTGGTCATGAAAACTCCTAGGGTGGGTATGGGTTGTTACAAAAAATAAGAAGCCTACCAAATTAAAGTCTTCAAATTTTGTTTGGGTGAAGTTGTCCACCTCCTTTTCTTGAATTAGCATTCGTTTCAAAGGTAGGTTTTGAGTGAGTTTGATCTTCCAACACTAATTTTTTTTTTTTTGACAAACACATAATGAATGCAAATAATATAGGAAACAAAGAAACAAAGACACAAACAGAATGGGTAGATGATTTTAGGATTTTTTTTTATTTTCCTAAACTGAAACACAAGAAAACAGAATTAACAAAATGAAAACAAAGGAATTTAATGAAAATGAAAATAAACATAAACAAGGAAGAACAAAAATAAAAAATAAAATGAAATGGAAAGATATAACCTGATTTAGAGCCTAAGCTCTGATACAAAACTGATACGAACCCCAAACAACCTGCTTTGAGACCCAATACCTTTATGCTTAGAAGTGACTCCATTGGAAATCCAAATCAAGTTTACATGGAAAAAAACTCAACTTAATGACAAACCTGTGTCAAGGAACCTTGGTATGTTGTGAACAAGCAAAGTAATTAGCTTTGAAATTTTGGGTTGATTCTAAATCCTTGAACCAGATTTGAGAAAACTCTTACAAGCTTAAAGCTTAAATTTAGGGAAAATCAACTTAAAAACTACTTTGTTAATTGAATAGCTAAGTGTTTATAGTGTTATATAAACCCTAAATAAAGAATTAGCTAAGGATTAGGAAATCTTCCTATTAATGATTCCTAAACAAGAAAAAAAACTGATTTCTAAACAAGAAATAAATTTAAACTCGTTTTGAGCTTTAAACCTAATATAAATAGGCCCAAAACTCACTAATTACATATCTAAGCTTAATTTAATTGAAAATAGGCTTATATCATATTGATAGGGGTCCAAAAAATCAAAAACTAAAGTAAAATAATCAAATTCAAAAATACAAAGCATGAGCATCCAGCCTTGGTGTGTAGCTCGCCCTAGCCTACATCCTTTGTTGCACCTACAACAAGCCCTATTTTAGTTTTCTTTTTGTGGAATTTCTTTAAACATTAGGCCAAACCTCTTTCCAAAGAATTTCATAAATTTAAATTTTACTTGAAAACTTCCTCATCTATAATGCTTTCCAAAAGTGATGCTCATTATACAAGCCTTCTTGATAACATTGTAGAAAGCTTTGTATTTCTTTGGATTTCTCTTGAAAGAGCCATTGAACATGAATTCAAGCTCCATTGATTCTCTTTTTATGCTAGCTTGATGAAGCAGACAGCCTTGAAGAACCTTTTTGAAATCTTTATCATGCATACATTGGAGATCTTCTTGCAAGGCATCTTGACTCTCATCATAATCCTTCCATACTTTTTACATTTTTTGCATCCTTTTGCATAGCTTATATAGTCTTTTAGGATGGTTGGCCAAAAATAGCCATGCCTCCTAATTAGCCATCTTATTTTAATTTCTACTTAGTGTGCTCCACAAACTCCCTCATGTACTTGCTTTGTCACCTTTATAACCTCTGGGAATACTAAGTATCTTAGCAACAATCCATTAAAACCCTTTTGATGAAGCACTTCTTTTATTAACATATAGTTTTAAGCTTGAACTTTGAGTCTATAAGGAGCTTTTATAGATAATTACTCAAGTAATTTTTACAAGGTTATCTCCAGTCTCTAGTGAGGTTAACATCTGTATTGAAGGTGCTAACCAAAATCTCTTACTCCAAGATTTCATAGAATATAAATGCAATAGCCTTGCATTAGCCCCTTACTATAGGCTATTTGAGCTAACTCATTAGCCACATAGTTTGACTCTTTTAGTGCAAGCATGAATGACATATCTATGAAATCCACTAATAGTTAAATTATTTTTTTATAGTAAGGGGCTAATGCAAGGCTATTGCATTTATATTCTCCAAAAAGCTACCTCAACACCAACTATGAGTCTCCCATCACCAACACTTCCTTGGCATCCACATCTATCAAAATCTCCCACACAATAATCAATGCCTTATAATCTACTTAGTTATTGGTGCATTCAAAGTCCAAGTTGAATGAGATGGTAGTCTTAGTACCTGGAGGGGATAAGATGACAACCTAACACCTCTAAACACTTCAGTCTTTGAGCCATTAAATTTTAGCATCTAAGAGTTCTTCTCAACTCTATAGATTGGTAAGTCTAACTCTTCTCCCCCTTTTATCTTCATATTGCAGTGGTTCACTAAAAGGTCTGTAAATGCTTAGCCTTTTACTGACTTTTGAGGGAAGTAAACTAAGGAAAATTTAGTTAAAGCAAGTGATCACTTGCCTATATGCCTAAAAATGAGGGGCCCAAATCTATTTATGACACTACGTACACTTTTAATCTAATTAAATAATGCCAAAGCTTAGTGCATGCAAAGTCTAAGGCAAAAGGTCAAGGAAATCAATGCCACTATTCTTGAACAACTTGGAGTCAGGATTGAAGGGAATAGGAAAAATTAGATTCAATTGTCAATTGCTCCTATAAAAAATAGGATTGACTACATATTCGACAATTGCTCCTATAAAAAATAGGATTGACTACATATTCGAGCCATAACACATGGTTTCATAAAAGCATATGATTTTCCTAATCTAAATAAAATATGTTTTACATGAAGAAGATTTGGCTTGAATTCATTTAGGATGTAAGCAAAACTCATATTAGAGATGAATATGGCCCATAGGTCCCCTTTATTGGGACTATGTTTCTACTTATTTTTGTTTCTAATTCGGTGGGGGCACTTTTGCTTTGGAAGATCATAGAGTTACCTCATGGGAAGTAAGCCACACCTACAAATGATATAAATACTACCATTGCTTTAGCTTTACTTATGTCAATAGCATATTTTTGTTTGGGCCTTAGTAAAGGATTAAGTTATTTCAGTAAATACATTTAACCAACTCCAATCCTTTTACCCATTAACATTTTAGAAGATTTCAATAAACCTTTATTATTTAGCTTTTAACTTTTCAGAAATATATTAGCAAATGAATAAGTTGTTGTTGTTGTTGTTTCTTTAGTATTGTTAGTGGTTCCTATACCTATCATGTTCCATAGATTATTTACAAGTGGTATTCAAGCTCTTATTTTTGCAACTTTAGCTGCAGCTTATATAAGTGAATCCATGGAGGAAGCATCATTGATTAATTTTTGAAATAGCTTAGTTAAGATAATCTACTCAGTGCAAATAAATAGACAAAAACATCTATACAATCTAAAGGAATAATAAATAAAAAAATTACTATATTAGGGAATTGTAGAAAAAAAAAAAAAAGGAAAGAGATCTAAAAAAAATATATATTTTTCCTAGAATTCATTTGGATCATTTATGCCTTCTTCCAATGAATATTCTCTTTATATTGAGATGATGAAAAGTTATTATGTTTGGTTCCTTCGGAGGATGGACCTATAAGAATTCATCTATCCTAACAACAAAAAAGCCTGATTTAAATGATCATGTATTAAGAGCTAAATTCACTAACAAAATAGGTCATAATTATTATGGAGAACCTGCATGGTAGCCGAAGAATTCGCCATTTCAGCTACCATAATAGTGTACTCCATTACTCTTGTTTCCTATAAAGTAGTTGCTACCTGAGCCATAGAAGATGCTTTTTGCCTATAGCTACATAAACACATATTACATTTTGTCCTTATTGATTGAGAGAATTAACCAAATTTACCTAATGTAGTGGCAATCAAGAAAGCTGCATAAATGAAGATACAACCTATAGAAAAGTGGGCTAATCCAACCAACTGTGCTTGCACAATGGAAAGAGCTAATAGTTTATCTCTCTATTAAATCAAATTAGCCAAAGTGTATGTTCATAAGCCTATGCCAAAGTTTCAATCAATTCTTGTCAATATCCACACCAATAAATTAAAAACATAAATCTAGTAGCCTAAACAAGATGTCCAAATAAGAACATTGATGCCTAGATAAATAAGCTATTCATACCAAAAAGGTTATATCTATTGATAAGTTGTGAAGAGTTTAACCATATATGATCTCTTAATCACCCTATTAAATAAGTAAAAGATTCATTAAATTGTGAAACATTACCCATAAAGTGATGTGTTTCCAATGTTAATAAAAAGTAACTCATCCAATAGTATTTAACATCCATAAAGCTGCCAAATAAAATGTGTCCTAAGCCAAAATATCATAAGTACCATCATGTCCAGTAAACTACTAGGAGCTCATATAGCTCATGTTGGATTAATTGTATTTTGGGCTAAAGCAATGAACCTATTTGAAGGGGCTCATTTCATATTAGAGAAACCAATGTGTGAATAAGGATTAATACTTCTCCACCTAGCTAGTTTAGGTTAAGGGGGTAGGTCCTGATGGGGAAGTTATAGACACTTTTTCATACTTTGTATCTAGCATACTTTACTTAATTTCCTCTATTGTATTAGGCTTTGGTGTTATTTATCATGCACTTCTAGGTCCTGAGACTCTTGAAGAATCTTTTCCATTTTTTGGTTATGTATGGAAAGATAGAAATAAAATAACAACAATTTTAGGTATTCACTTAATCTTGCTAGGTCTAGGTGCTTTTCTTCTAGTATTCAAGGCTATTTATTTTAGAAGCAAATATACAGGAAAGCCTATATTTCTTTGTTTTAGTAGGACTCCTTATAAGTATTGTTTCTATCTACTATTATCTAAACATAATCAAGTTATTAATGACTGAATGAAACTAAGAAATAACCCATCACATGTGAAATTATTAAAGATATCTTTTAAAATCAAACAATTGCATCTAATTGAGTATGATTATTTGTGTGATAGCATCTATTATACAAGCTAAATTGGAGATGAATCTCGTTAGGTAATTCACTTAGCCAAAGAATCTTTGCAACTCTTTCTTATTTTTAGGAGGCTAAGACTTCATAATTGCCTTTACCTTACTTTTATCTATTTCAACTCCTTTTTGATGCAACAAGAATCCTAAGAAGTTTTTAGCTCGAACCTCAAAAGTGCACTTGAGGGGTTTAGCTTTAACGGGTGATCTCTTATCCTTTAGAAGCCCTTTCTTAGATGCTCCACATGGTCTTCAGCTTTTTTGGATTTTGCAATTATATCCTCCATGTAGACTTATACAAACTTCCCAAACATATCATGGAAGATTGCATTCACGGCACATTGGTAGGTAGCACCTGTTTTTTTAGTCAAAAGGACATGTCCAACTACTTAAAGGTCTCGATGGAGCTAGGACACTAAAAAGCAGTCTCTAATATATCTTTTTGAGCTATGAATATCTTATTGTAGCCTAAAAAACCATCTATAAAGGAAAGTAACTCATGTTTAGTAGTAGCATCAATGAGCATATCAGTAATTGACATGACATAGATATCTTTAAGATTTGTTGCATTCAAGTCTCTAAAGTCTACACAGACTTTAAGTTTTCTATTTTTCTTCACCATAGGAACAACATTGGAAAGCTACTCAACATATTTTATAGGTCTTATAAACCTAGTTTTAAGTAGCTTTTCAATTTCTTCCTTTACTTTAAGCTCAACATCTTTAAACATCCTTTTAAGGGGCTAACGGTAATGATACGAAGCCCAAATGACTTGCTTGGAGACCCAATACCTTTACACTTAGAAGCAACTCCTTGGAACGCTAAATCAAGTTTTCTTAAGTATGCAACCCAAATCCAAACTGTGATAGAGCACCTAGGAATATGATCACCTTTGGATGATAATCTCAGTGACATAATGCCAATTCATGAAAGAGAACCTCAGAATAATACAGACAAAGTAATTAGCCTTGATTGAATGAACTTGATTCAAGCAAGAATAAAAAACAAGAGACAACATTCTTAAGAAAAACTAAATTTTTATTGATCAAAACTTTCCTCCCTTAATGAATAGCTAAGTATTTATAGTGTTACATAAACCCTAAATTAGAATTAACTAAGGATTAGGAAATCTTCTATTGAGGTTTCCTAAACAAGAAAGAAAATTGATAATTAAATAAGAAATAAATCTAAACTCATTTTAGGCTTTAAACCTAATATAAATAGGCCAAAAACTCACTAATTGCATATCCAAACTTAATTTAATTGAACATGGGCTTATATCATATTGATAGGGGCCCAAAAGCATCAAAAACTAAAGTAAAATAATAAAAATCAAAAAATAAAGTGAATTATACAGTAGCCTACATGCCCATGTTCCAGGGTGTGTTGAACATGTTTTAGTAGATAGAAGCCAACACGCCCTAGTACATGGGTGTACTAGACCCTGTCAGTAGACTTTCATGCAGCACTTATGCACTTTCTTCTTATGGCCATGTTCGAAGCTTGACTCTTCATATTTTTGACCCCAATTACTTGGAATGTGTTTTAACCTCTTCATTTTGACATTGGCTTTGAACATGTTGATAAAATCCTTAAAGCTTCCTTGAATATGATTAGAACCATATGCAAAGTATAACAACCCACACCTACCCTAAGAGTTTTCATGGCCATTTACTTTAATTTAGAGCTATTAGGACAAAATGTGTGCTTTTTATGAAAATTCATGTATTATGTGATTGATGAGTATGTGGCATGTTAGATGAGTTCTAATATGCATAATATGAATTATTATTATTGCGGAATAAGTGATTTATATGAAGTACATATGCATAAAATAATTTATTTCACATAAGGTGAATTTCCATGCACAAAGTAATTTTTAAACATAAAATAATTTTTATGAGTATTTTTAAAATATTTTAAATAAATATTTTGGGGAAAATTTCAATGAAAATAATAAGAAAAATATTTTATTTTTGATTACCTATAATCAACTCATAAATTAAATAATAGGCCTAACTCACCAAAAGCCCACTACACCAAAACGCTCCTAACCTAACTTGTTAAGGGTAAACTTTGAAATTTCATCCAAAACCCTAATATTTAAGCTAAAATTTGGCCCCCAAGAGTTTAGATAGCTACCATTCTATTTCCTATCATATTTTTAGCAGAAAATTCTCTCAAAAATATTCTCTTAACGAAAATTCATAAGGTGCTTTCAAACCTTGCGATTCCACTATTGTTTTCGTAAGTTTTTCTCTTCTTTTAATGTATTATTTGATTTCTATGAAATTAATCATGAGAAAATTATTTTGGGCTATTTAGTTACTAATTTCACATTGATTAAAATTAGCCTAGGTGAATTCTTGAAAAAGAAATCTATTTTTCCCCCGCAAACACAACCCTCTCTATAAGAATTCTCCAAAGGTAAACCCTAAAACTGAAAATTTGAAATTTCATGCATAAACACAAGGGGGGCTGCTAATTTGCACATATTTGTGTTCTAAACAGATTTTTATTGTGTTTAGATGAAAAATATTGATTTGAATCATATTTCTGTATATTACTGTAATGATTGGAAAACATCAAAAAGCAAGAGAACTTTAGATTTTCACTCTAAACTCTAAAATTTGAATTTTCATGCATATGGACTACCTATGGCTACTGATGCCTATATGTTAATGTTCTACAATGATTTTTGTCATGTTTACATGAAAAATATTAGTTTAAATCTTGTGTTTAAATATTACTATAATAATCGAAAAGTACCAAAAATAAGAAAGATTCATGGTTTTCATCCTATAACCTAAAGTTGAAAAATTTTCATGCATATATATTTATATAGGTGCTGATGCATGTATATAAACATTCTAAAATGATTTTTTTCCATGTTTACATGAAAAATGTTGGTTTAAATCATGTGTTTACATATTACTATAATAAACAGAAAGTGCGAAAAGTAAGAAAGTTCATGTTTTCCATGGTTATATGGTATTCAGCCTATATTGGGATTTTAATCCCAATGTCTATAATTTCTACATGTGAGGCCTCACCCAAGCACTAGTCAGATCCACTAAAGGGGAATTGAAATGCTTATTAGGAGAAACATCACGATGGAAACTCGCTATGAGTTCAGAAAATTGTATTTTGTAAATTGTAATTTGCAAAATGAGTCACCACTTTAATTTTGTTTATTTTAGTTGGGAAAATTAAAGGAAAAAATCCAATTTGATTGACTCCAAAATTATACCATTTATCTCAAGGAAAAGCACTAGTCCTTGAATGACCAAAGAGGGTTCGGGAACTAGGATTTGGTTAAAACAAGACAAAAAAATTAGTTTGGCTTAAATACAAAATAGCTTTCATCAAAAGAAGTTTTTTATGTATGTATGAATAGATATAATATGATGCATAAAACAAATATTACTTGTGAAATGCATGACAAATATGAGATAACGACAATTATAAAAATGCAAAAAATAAAGGAAAACTATTTAAACTTATTACAAGTCAAAATATCAAAATTAGGGGATCTTTCCTCTAGCCCTTATGAGTTTTAGGTAAAGCACACATTCCATAAATATAATCTAAACAACTAAAGTAAGAAAAAGAGTAACAAAACAATAATAATAAAAAAAAACTAAAATTTTGACTTTTATTTAAGAAAAGCAATTTCAATCCTACACTATGTGAAGAAGGTGATAGAGAGAGAAGTTGTTAATTTTAATGAAGTTGAATGCCTTAGAGACAGCAAGCCTGCATATCCTTTGAATGAGAATCAAAACCCACGCAGTTCTTTCTTCTTGTGAAGGAGGAGTTTTTAAGTCATTGCCTTTGTTATCATATCTTGATTGATTTTAAGGGCTTAGGGATTTGTTAATTAGGTTAGATTTTAATTAGCAAAAATTAGATCTTTTCAGATTTAGACCTTGAAATTGAAAAGGAAAAGGAAAGAACTTTTACCTTTGGCTTTTGGTAGTAAGGAATGTAAGGAGCGAGTTTGGCACCAGATCTAAGTTCCACCTTTCCTTAGGGATGGCATGAATACTCCTTTTGGAAGAAGAACTCTTTAATAGCATAAAGTCTTCTTGGAGGGACTTGGATCACACCTTTGCTTGAGAACCATGAATTCCCTTTTGAAAGAAATAACTTAAGTTGCACCTTTTCTTGATTAAAAAGCTTAAAGATAAGGTTTGAGGTGATTAAGAGGCTTGTGAATAGGGTTTTGAGATGATTTGGAAGCTTATGAATAAGGTTTTATGTGATGGAGGAGATTTTGGAATGAGGTTTTAGAGATTCAGAGGATTAGAAAGAAGGTTTTGATGATTGGAAAGCTTAGGAATAGGGTTTAGAAAGCTTTAGGGAACGTATAGAAGCGTATAATTGTGTGTCAAAGTTGTTGTGAGGTGTAAGGCATTTATAGGTGCAAAGTACTTATAGGGACGTCTGCGGTAACCACAGTGGGTTATGAGTTGCCACAACCAGCCCGCAGATTGCGGCAGCTCATTTTTTGGCCCATTTTCATCCATTCTTGGTTTGATCTTAGCCTAGTTTGATTCTATGGGTTCATGATGGAGTGCTAGTTGTTTGAAGGTGAAAGATTTAGAAAATTTATTTTTCAATGAGGTGCTACCCCCTTGACCACTGTTCACTAACCAGCTAGCAGGACTGCCATATAGGCTTTGTGTAATGCGCTAATCTTAACAAGTGTCAAGTTGTGGTCAAATCCTAAGGGTGCAAATTTGAGGGTTCACACTACATGATATATTTTAATGATTATTGGCATGTATAAATGAATGATGAATGATAAATGATTTAATTGCATATTGGTTGAAGGAATAACTCTAGACAAGTCTAGAGACAATTAGGTACCTAGGGTTTCCTAACCCAATTACTATGTATGGTTAATACGATTAAGTGATATGGAAAATAGGTTTTATGATGAATTAAAAATGAATTAATGATCTTAATTTGACTATGAGATTGATTGTATGAATTGTTTATTGGAGATAAGCATGACACTTAAAAGGTTACTTTTTAAGTGGACATATATGAGAAGTGTTAAGTGTACTAAATAGAATGTTAAATTGAATTGATATTAATATAATGATATATGGTATTTGACTTTAGAAAATTCATAATATGAGTTATAATATGATTTCATGTGGGCTTATAAAGCCTAAGTATGCAAGATTTTGAAAGTCAACAGATTATGCGCAAGTGATGAGTGCACTTCCAAGTGCAACGCCAAGTTTATGTGAATGTTCTATTGCATGGGGTAGTTATGGGATAGGATAGCATGATGATTAAGCAAATGCTAAGTATTGGATTAAATATTATGTTAGAGCTTGAGGTGTAGTTGAAGTTCAAAAGGGCTACAAGTACTAGGAGTAAAGGAACCACAAGGTGAGTAAACATTATGTTCATGTTTTAAGTATAAGTTATCATGGTATGTGAACCTTTGAAATTCTTGAAACCTAAGTTCCTTTCTATCCTAAATTATAATTATATGAATTCTTTGTTAAGCTTGGGTTGCCAAAGGACAATTAGTCCAAAACCATTTTTGAATATCCAATGATAATAAAAAACCTTTGTGATTATTGCCGTAAATTATAATTTTTCTGGAACCATACTATTGTGTATCTTTTGTTTAATAAGTTAAACTTCTATTGCTACCATTTTACATGTGATTTTATTCTTCAATGCTATTGTTACCTCTCTTTTATTTTATGAGTGGACAAGCAGCAGCCTTCACTCTATATTATGTTATGAGTGGCAGTAGCCTTCACTCTATATTATGTTACAAGTGGACAAGGCAGCAGCCTTTGCTCTGTATTATATTATAAGTGGACAAGGTAGTAGCCTTTACTCTATATTATGTTACAAATGAACAAGGCAGCAACCTTCACTCTATATTATGTTACGAGTGGACAAGGTAGCAACCTTCGCTCTGTATTATGTTATAAGTGGACAAGGCAACAACCTTCACTCTATATTATGTTACGAGTGAACAAGGCAACAGCAACAGCCTTCACACTATATTATGTTATGAGTAGACAAGACAACAGCCTTCACTCTATATGTTATGAGTTATAAGTTTGATTTATGTGCACCTTATTAAATTGCAAACTATGAATCATGACCTACGAATCATGAACTATGAGTTATAAGCTATGAGCCTTTTCTAAGGGATATGTGTTATTGTATAAGCTATATTGTTTACTCATTGAGATCATCTATCTCACCCTCTTTCTTTATGTGGTTTTAGGTGAGCATTATAAGGATATGTGTTATTGTATAAGCTATATTGTTTACTCATTGAGATCATCTATCTCACCCTCTTTCTTTATGTGGTTTTAGGTGAGCATTATGAGGAGACAAGGTGTGGCTTAAGCAATCTACTCTGCTTGGGGAATTCCTTGTCCAAAGTTTATTTGCATGCCATCATATGAAGAGTCTTTTTAGATGCTCTGGAAGTTTCATTTTTGGAATATTATTTATTTGATAAATTACTTGGAGTTTTAAATATTCATTTTGTGTGGATTGCATCTAAAAGTATTTTCTTTAAATTATGCTTCCACTTGTTAAAGAAATCATATTATTAGATAATTAAGTTAATGCATGATATTTTGGTGTAATCCTAGGCAATGTTATTGTATACATGAGTGGGTTCTATAGGCGTGGGTGACCTTATGTCTCTCCATATTCTAGGACCATCATATCTCTAAAGTTGGGATGTGACACAAAGCTTATGATCCCAATTTCCTTGATTGGATTATAGGAAACTTCATGCAACTTCATATTCTTTTAGATGATTCACCAATCATGTATAATGGTTGGATTGCATGTTTTTGTAGGCTATCTTGATAGAAATGACAACCTTGAAGAACCTTCTTGAAATCTTTAACTTGCAAATATTTATAGGATTCTTCCAAGGCATCTTGATTCTTATCATTCCCTCTCTCCTCAAAATGATTCGACCTCAAATCTTGACTTGAGCACTTGGAAATAGGAAATGAATTGCTCTTATCACCTCTTTCCTTCTATGAAAGTACTTTAAAATCT
Organism: Reutealis trisperma; assembly: GCA_947687605.1. Taxonomy (NCBI): domain Eukaryota; kingdom Viridiplantae; phylum Streptophyta; class Magnoliopsida; order Malpighiales; family Euphorbiaceae; genus Reutealis; species Reutealis trisperma. The sequence goes on from CANTUT010000908.1 coordinate 486,747, forward strand.
TTAAAAAGTGAAATAAAACTAAATAAAGAAAATTCAAGCGTGTTAGTGTTAGAAAACAAAACATCCTTGACACTTTCTTTTTCAACTTGTTTTCTCTCTTCACTCTCAATCTTTTTATTTGAACTTTCTAATATTTCTTTTCTTTCATTTGAAAGTTCTTTATTTTCTTCCTCACTCACTAAGTCTTTCTTTTCATACTCACTCTTTTCCTTTTCACTCTTTTTCTTTATGCACTCTTTTTCTTTTATTTCAACAAAGTCATATTGGTTTACAACAACTTCTTGAGGAGGATCATATGTTGGAATTTCTTCATGAATGACTTCTTCACCCTTTAATAAGGACTCTTCACTTGTAAGGTCCAAAGGTTTTAAGTCATCTTCATGAGTCACTTGCACCACTTTGTTAATCTCTTCAACATTGGCATCCACTTTATCAAATTCATAAGTAACTTGGATGGGATAACAAATTATTTCCTCAACTGCATTACCTTTATTCTTTATCTCCTCCAATACTAGCTTAGATGATTTCTCTCTTTTTTTACATTTAGCCTTAACTTTCATTAAAATCTCCTCATATGATAGCCATTTTGGGGCATTACATCTTCTATGAGATTCTTCTCTGATTACTTCTTAATTCTTTCTTGGAAGATCTTGAGCATTTGGTTGTTGCCTCCTTGTGATAGAAGCTTCTAAGTGATTCATTCTTTCTTTGCTTCTTTTTTCAAATTGATCCATTCGATCAATCATGTCTCTATATCTTTTATTCATGGCTTGACATTGATTGAGGAAGACATCCATGTAGTAGCCCCAATCTTTACTCATGGTGACAACCTAAAAATAATATTAGTAAAGCAAGATAAACCTCACTTTAGTCCATCATGTGTTTCACTTAAGTATTGCCACTCAATCACTCATATTTTCACTCAATCAATAGCTTTTCTCTGGATGTGCTCACACCTAGCCTTTTTCCACTCAATCTCTTACCAAGATTAGTTGCAAAAATCAAATTAATATAATTTTCACTAAATCACAATGTGAATAAAATCCAAAGACTCAAGATGAAACAAGAAACAAAAAAAATCCTAATGACATTAGGAAAATGAAATTCTAATTGTATTAGGAAACAAGAATTAGAATTTGACTCAAAAAAAATTAAAATTAGAAATCCTAATTGAAGTTGGAAAACAAAAATTGAAATCCTAATAGAACTAGGAAAATAATATAGGAATCATAATTGTGTTAGGAAACCTAATTGGACATGAACAATAGAAGATAAACTTAAAATGGAAGTAGGAAGTCAAACCATAAATTGATAAGGATTAGGAAACAAACTCTTAGATTGTTATGGAGGGATGCTTGACTAGGTCAACTCCTTGTTGAAAATTGAAATCCTTTTTGATTCTCCTTGATTTAATTGGAATTCTAGCAATCTTCTTTTTCCTTTTCACTCTAAAATTAGAAACAACACTATATATATTCCTATATAATTTAGATTTGCCAAGACTCTTTTCTTTTTCTTTCCTTAGCTAATTCTTTTTTTTTATATATAATTACAACAACAATTCAAAAAAAATTAACAAACAATTGAAGATCAAATGCAAGAAGCCAAATCAAATTAAAGTCTTCAAGCTTATGATGGATGAATCCTTCACTTCCTTCTTCTTAAAGTCGAATTAGTTTCCAAGTAAGTATGGATGAATTTGACCTTTAAATACTTGAATTTCAACAAAACATAAACAATATGAAATGATAGAATGAACAAAGAGACAAAAAAAAAAAAAAAAAAAAAAACAAATAAAGGCAAACAATTTAGGAATATATTTTTTTAAATTTTTAGACCTAAAACAATAGCAAATAGAATCAACAAAGTGAAAACCAAGGAATTTAATGAAAACAAAAATAGATGAAAATAAGAAAAATAAACAAAACAGAAAAATACAAATGAAATAGAAAGATATAACCTGATTTAGAGCCTAAGCTCTGATACTAAATTGATATGAACTCTAAACGACTTATTGTGAGATTCAATACCTTTATGCTTGGATGTAACTCCTTAGAAAGCTAAATCAGGTTTTCCCAAATCTGTGATCTAAATCCAACATGTGATAGAGCACCTTGGAATATGATCACCTTTAGATGATGATCTCTGCAACGCAATATCAACTCGTGAAAGAGAACTTTAGAATAATATGCATAAAGTAATTAGTTTTTATTGTATGAAATTGATTCAAAGAATAAAAAACAAGAGATAACACTCTTAAGAAAAACTAAATTTTTATTGATCAAAACTTTTCTCCCCTAATGAATAGCTAAGTTTTTATAGTGTTACATAAACCTTAAATTAGAATTAGCTAAAGATTAACAAATCTTCCTATTGAGGATTCCTAAATAAGAAATAAATCTAAACTCATTTTACACTTTAAATCTAACATAAATAGGCCCAAACCTCACTAATTACATATCCAAACTTAATTTAATTGAACATGGGCTTACATCATATTGATAGGGGCCTAAAAGCATTAAAACTAAAGTAAAATAATAAAAATCATAAAATAAAGTGAATTATATAGTAGCCAACATGCCCACAGACATGCCCATGTTCTAGGGTGTGTTAAACATGTTTTAGTAGACAAAAGCCAACATGCCCTAGTACATGAGCATGTACCACAACCTGTCAGCAAACTTCATGCAGCACTTGTGCACTTTCTTCTTATGGCCATGTTCGAAGCTCGACTCTTCATGTTTTTAACCCCATTTACTGGGAATGTTTTTTAACCTCTTCATTTTGACTTTGGGTTTAAACATATTGATAGAATCCTTGAAGATTCCTTGAATATGATTGGATCCATATGAAAAGTTTATGATCCAAATTTTCTTGATTATGATGAGAATCAAGATGCCTTGCAAGAATCCTACAAATATTTGGAAGTTAAAGATTTCAAGAAGGTTTTTCAAGGTTGTCATTTCTCCTATAAAGACATACAATCCAACCATTGTACATGATTGGTGAATCATTTGAGAAGAATATAAGATTGCATGAAGTTTCCTACAATCTAATTCAGGAAATTTGGATCATAAGGTTTGCATATGGATCCAATTGCATTCAAGGAAGCTCCAACATTAATGAATTGTATAGAGGGGGTTGGAAAAAGGTAAATTATGGAAGTTTAAGCTTCATACAATGTAAAATGGGAGAGAAATCAAAATGGGGCAGAAGCCAACATGCCCAGGTACACAGGCATATCCTTAGGCGTGTAGCAATCTATTTGATTTTTTTTTATTTTGAAATTTTATTATTGACTTTACCTTTTAATGTTTTTGGACCCCTATCAATATGATATAAGCTGATATTCAATTAAATTAAGTTTGCTTATGTAATTAATAAGTTTTGGGCCTATTTATATTAGGTTTAAAGCCTAAAACAAGTTTAAGTTTATTTCTTGTTTAGAAGTCAGTTTAGGAATCTATTTCTAACTAGGAAACTTCAATCCTGATTTAGGAAGATTTCCTAATCCATGATTACTTCTAATTTAGGGTTGAGCCTCTATATAAACTCAACCATTCATGTAAAAGGAAGAGAAGTTTTTATTAATAAAATTTAGTTTTCTTAAGAGTTTGATCTCTTGGTTTTGATTCTTTCTTGAATTAAGTTCATACAATCAAAGCTAATTACTTTATGCGTATTTATTCTAAGGTTCTCTTTCACGAGTTAGTATTGTGTGGTAGAGATCATCATCCAAAGGTGATCATATTCCAAGGTGCTCTATCATGGGTTGGATTTGGGTTGTGGACTTGGGGAAAATCTAGTTTAGCTTTCCAAGGAGTTGCTTCCAAGCATAAAGATAATTAGGTCTCAAGTTTAATATACTTGAGGTTCATATCATATACTTCATGCAACCTCATATTCTTCTCGGATGATTCACCAATCATATACAATGGTTGGATTATATGTCTTTGTACGCTATTTTGATAGAAATGACAACTGTGAAGAACCTTTTGAAATCTTTAACTTGTAAATATTTGTAGGATTCTTCCAAGGCATCTTGATTCTCATAAGGTAAGGATGATAGTTTGGCTTGACAGGCAGCTATGAATCCTTAAATTTGCACCTTCAGCCAACTGACACTCGGTTATGAACCCATATGATCAAACTGGGTGTAAATCGGATTGTGAAACGAATAAGAATAGAGTAAAAAATGGCATGCGATCTTACGGGACCGAACAGGGCAGCCCATGGCTATACAGACCTTGTGCAAAACCTCACAGTTCCTATGTGGTCAGACTTGGCCTCTGTGCATTTTGTGTAGTCCAAAAGCCTCCGTGTGGTTCTTAAACCCTCCTGTGTGATTTCGTGCCTTAGAAAGCGAATCCCACATCGAAAGTTCACTATTTTTGCTCCCAACTCTCTCTTTATAAAAGCAACACCCCTACCTCATTTCCACACTTATAGTTTCTTAATCAAATTAATTTATTTCAAAGCAATCATTATTTTTGAAGTTTGGTCTGAAAGGAATGAACTTTTAGTTTAAAATTTTATTTGGGTGGTCATTTCGAGGTAGCTCTCCTTAAATTAGTTGGAGGAAGTCCTAATAATACTATTCTAGTTGCCATTCGAAGGTTGTCGTTTTGTTAAGCCGAGAAGGTGAAATTGCGATCTGAACATCTACTTCATCCACCCTATGTCCCCAAACCTTGTCCTCATACGGTATTTATTTATTTTTATTATTTTCTTATTCTCTTGTTTTATTTTGCTTGGTTTTAGTTTTTCTTTTACTTTATATTGTTTTATTATTTTTCCCTTAGGATAGCCTAGTTTGTTATTTTCGTTTATTATTTCTTTACTTTGCATGTTTTATCAGGCATGTTGATTAGAATATGATTTAGTTAACTTGATAAACGATTTGAATTAATGCATCCATTTGTTAATTAAAACCCGACTTAATTAACTTGGTAATCAATCAATCCATCTTTTAATCAATGAACTGAAACATGATAAAAGGCTAAGACTAAAAAAAAACCCCTTACCAAAAAGGGTGAACTACATGGATTTTGATTTCCATTCAAAGGGATACATAGGCTTGCTTGTTTAAAGTATCAAATCCAATTTAAATAAGAAATAATCCTTCTCTTGTATATTCTTTTATAAATTAGTTCTTTTTCTTTGTGCTATTTGCTTTTAGTTTGTTTTCTTTATTATTATGTTAGTTTTGTTCCTCTTTTTTCTTTATTTGTTGCTTTTGAATTATTTTGAGGAATATGTGACTTCCCAAAAACCCATAAGGGCTAGAGGAGGTATCCCCTATTTTGGTTTTGAATTGTAAGTTTAATTCCTTTGCTTTTTCACTTTGAATGAATCCTTATTTATTTGTTTAATTCATGCATTACATAATTATTCATGCATTATATAAAATATTCATGAAATTTATTTTAAGTCATTTTGTATTAAATTTGCCAAACAAATCTTTTTCAAAAAATAAACTAAAAATCTAGTCCCCAAATCCTCTTTGGTAATCAAGGACTAGTGCACTTTTCCATTTGATAAATAAATTAGAGTCAATTAAATGGGTTTTTACCTTATATTTTCCCAAATAAAAACAAAATTAAGGTGGTGACTCTAAACTAATTAAAAAAAAAATCAACCAATCTAAACCCTAGCTTTCTACTGTGAGTTCAAACTCAAATGGGAATTTTGATCTCACTTAGCATATTAGACCGGTGTTTAGGTGAGGCCTCACAGCTGGCAACTCCACTGGGGACTACCTTCTTTTTTATAAAAGAAATAAGAGGACTACCAATTAGTTTAAATCAAGGTTTGGCACCTTTAATACAAAAATGGCTTTCATGCATCATTTGTATAGGCTCTTTGCTTTTCAACCTAGATTTATTAAGAAAACAATGGATAGAAAGTAACATCGAGTGGATAACCCTCCTTGGGTCTATTTGCCAATAGTGAAATCATCCATGCAGTAATGAATCCTTTGATCCTTTCAAAGGTGTAATGAGTATGCATGTACTACTAGATGCATGTGAGGCTCCTTGACTCACATGTGGTTAACTATATCACTTATAATACCCAAGGTTTTCATAGCTCATTAGAGTTATAATAATAACATAGAATATAAATTTTTATGAATATTGTACCAATGATATAGTAATGGGATAAAAGGAACCCTTTTTGATGCTAAGTGTATGATTATGTATTTTTATAAAGTATGAATATTAATATATATTTTATTGAATTAATTTAATGCAATATGACTTTGTTTTGAGTTTGTTATGATATGGGAAAGTAGGATTTAAAATGCCAAGGGAAAGGGAAGGGAAAAAGTTATGAAAAATTTTTAAGTTCAGAAAACGTACACGGGTGGGCTTGTTAATAGGCTTTTTGACTGAAGGCCCAAGCCTATGGAATGGTTAGCCCACTAAGGCCCATAATTTGGTGGAGCTTAATTGAACTAAGGTTACATAACAACCCACACCCACCCTAGGAATTTTCGTGATAAATTGCTTGATTTAGAACTATTAAGGTTAAGTGTGTGCTTGTGTGGAAATTTGTGATCTAAGTGATTGATGAGTATGTGGCATATTAAATTAATTTTAATATGCATAATATGTGTGACTATTGTGAAATAAATGATTTACATGAACTGCATTTGCATAAAAGAATTTATTTTAAATAAAATGACTTTTCATACATTAGATAATTTTTAAGCATAAAATAATTTTATGGGTATTTTAAAAATATTTTAAAATAAATATTTTTGAGGGAAATGTTCCATAATTAATAAGAAAAATATTCTTTTTAATTTAATTCTATTCAGCCCAAAAATTTAAAGAAAAAGCCCAAATACCCAAAAGCCTATTGCACCAAAACCCTCCTAACCTAGTTCATTAAGGGTATTAGTGGAAATTCCACTCCAACCCTAATATATATTCTAAATTTTGGCCAAATCAAGGTTCTAGCAGCCATTCTCTTATTCTTTCTATATCTTAATAGAAAATTCTCTCAAAATATTCCTCTCTACCAAAATATTGAAAACACCTTTCCATTTCGCGATTTCTTGACCGTAATCAAAAGTTTTTATTCTCTTTCGATTTCTAAACTAATTTCTATGAAATAAATTATGGAAAAATTATTTTGAACTGGTTGATTACTAATTTTTACATATTTAATTCTATTTGGGTGAGTTTTTGGGAGAGAAAATCTATTTTCTACCGAAAACATGATTCTTTCCGCAAGATTTCTCCAAAGGTGAATTCTATAACTTAAAATCACAATTTTTATGCATAAACATCATAAAGGGAAGGGGGGGGGCATTTTGTACATGGCTCTATTCTAAACTGATTTTTGATTTGTTTTGATAGAAAATATTGGATTAAATAATATTTTTGCATATTTCTGTGATGACCAAAAAGTTTCAAAAAACAAAGGAGTTCAAGGTTTTTGTGTTAGAACTTGGAAGTTGGAAAATATTATTCTTGAATGGACATATGGCTATTGATTTGTATGAATAAGTGCTCTAATATGATATTTGTTTTATTTAGATGAAAAATAATGATTTGAATCATGTTTCTATTTATCGCTGAAATGAACGAAATGCACGGAAAGCGCGAAAACTCATGATTTTTCACCTAAGCCTTTAAACATGGAAATTTTTTTTTGTATAAACCCTATCTATGGCTGCTGAATCATGTAGGGATGTGTTCTAAATTGATATTTTCTATGATTGAATGAAAAATAATAGTTTAAATAACCTGTTTACATATTTCTGAAATGACCGAAAAATACCAAAAATAAGAAAACTCATGGTTTTATGCTCTATGACTCAAAAGTTGAATTTTTATGTATAAATAACACCAAGAGTGGCCGATTCTTATGAATTTAAATTCTAAAATGATTTTTGTTGCATTTACATGAAAAATCTTGGTTCAAACCATGTTTTTACATATTTCTAAAATAGACGGAAAGTATGAAAAGAAGAAGAATTTAGTTTTCTTCCTTGGTGATACATTCGGCCTATATTAACATTTTTGTCCCAATGGTTATAAATTTTATGTGATGTGTTTTGATAATTGATAACATGTATGTATGTATAATAAATGATAAAGTTGCATGTTAGTTGAAGGTATGATCCTAGAAAAGATTAAATGCATTTTTGAATACTTAAGGTATCTTAACCTTATATTGTGATTATAATGCAAATGTGATTAGGGAATTTGGAACTAGATATTATGATGACTTGATGATGAACATATGGTTATGAGTTAATGAAGTGAAAGGGATCATAAGAGTTAAGCATGACGCTTGAAAGGTTAATTGTTAAGTTAACATGAATGGAAGTGTAAAGTGAATTAAGATAATTGTTAAAGTGAATTGATATTGAGGTAATAATATTGTGATGACACTAAAAAGGTATTGATATGATTATAATGTGTTGTCATGAGAGCCTATAAGGCCTAAGTATGCAAAACTTTTAAAGTCAACGTGCTATGTGCAAGTGATGAGTACACTTATATGTGAACTTTAATGTGTATGCTATATGTGCATGGGTAGTTATGGGATAGGAGAATCATGAGTAAATGAATACTAAGTATTAAATCAAATATTATGTTAGAGTTTGAAGAGCTTTAGAAGTACAAAAGGGACTACGTGTACTAGGAGCAAAGGAACCCCAAGGTGAGTAAACACTATGTTCATGCTACAAGCGTGAGTAAACATTGTATTCATTCTACAAGTGTGAGTAACCACTATGTTCATGCTACAAGCATGAGTAAACATTGTATTCATTCTACAAATGTAAGTAACATTTTGTTATGTTACAAATGTGTGAAAACATGCTATGTGAGCCTTTGTGATCTTTGAAACCCAAGTTCTTCCTATTCTAAATATTATTGTATGATTTCTTTGACAAGCTTGGGTTGCCAAGGGACATTTGGTCCAAAAATTTTTGTTATCCAATGGAAAATTCTTATGATTAACACCCTAACTTATATTCTTTCTAGAACTACACTATTATTGTATCTTTTGCTTAAAAGCTAAACCACTATTGTTATTGGAATACATGTTATTGTTGCCTTATGTGATATTGTTAATTGTGATTACCATTAGCTCTAGCTATGCTACCTTTTACCCTTTATGCAAAATCCTCGTGCTGATGCGGGTAATTATTGGAACCTGTGCACATGGTCTTAACCCGATGGATAGGGGCAGTGTATCCACCTCAGCTAGAAGGGGCAGTTCTAGTCGTGGGGCCTGATCAGCTTCATGCTGTATAAGTGATAGGAATTGGAATTTGGTATAAGGCCACCTCTCCTCAATGTGTTCGAGTGATAGAGCAATAGCCTTCACTCTTTATAAGTGATAAGTGTGATTTCTACAAGCTTCCCAAATTGAACCCTTGCTAAATTGCAACCTGATTCATGAATTATAAATCATGATCTATATGTATAAGCTATGTGTTTCCTTTTCAAAGGAATATGTGATAATGTATGTGCCTTTTCCTTTACTCATTAAGATCATCTATCTCACCCCTTTTTCCTTGTGTGGTTCCAGGTGAGCAAATGTGAGGAGGCAAGGTGATGGCTCAAGCATTCTACTTCGCTTGGGGAATTCCTTGTCCAAGTTATCAATAATATTATTTTTATGAAGTCTTATCATTAGATGCTCCGGGAATGTTGATTGATACTTATTAATACATATTATTTTTCCTTATTGATTTTATATGTAATGATTTACTTTAGTCTTCCACAAATATATGGTATTCATCTAAATGTTTTAAATGAGTTAATGTAAAAGGTTTGGTAAGATCCTAGGCATGATTTGTTTACATGTAAGTGGATTCTACGGGCGTGGGTGACCTTATGTCTCCCTATGTTCTAGGACCGTCATATCTCTAAGGTTGGAATGTGATAGGTTAGAATAAGTTAACTAAGGGTTAGGATGAGGTTAGGTTAGGTTAGTCACCATTTTGGGTGGTAGCCACCTTTGTTGACTTTTGTCAACCTTTAACACCTAAGCTAATTCATTTTTCCATCACCATTGTCCATATACATTTTGTGATTATTGAACTCATCATTTTGATGCTAAGTTACCATACACCTAAGGGCAATCTTAACCATCCATCTTGATCAATCTTAGCCATCTATCTTAGGCAAAAATGTGACTATTGATCTTGTGAGATTAAATCACCATCATTAATTTCATTTATATATAAAGCTAAAATATGCTAATTCATTTCATTTGTAACTTAGCATCAAGATCATACTCTCACCAAAAAATAAAACCTCTCAACTTGTTCTTTAACTTAGAACTAAATTTAAAGCATTTCAAGTTAAGGTTTTGTGCTTAAGTGATTCTTTCTTTGTTTCTAGCCTAAGAGTGATGGATTGCTAGCAATTATATGCTTTTCTTTTGATTTCTATGCTTTGATTTTGTTGGAGGGACTCAAGGAAGAATTAGTTTTGCATGTTAATTAATGGAATATGAAGATGGGAGTTAAGGATTAGGGGTTTAATAGGGGAGCAATAACAAAGGAAGCATGAAAAATCAATAGTTGGGAATTTCAAAGGGTGGTTCGGCCAAAATGGTTTTTTTAGGAGAAGTGTTCTAAAATTTTTTTAACACTATCTAAGGTCATTTGGGATGTTGAAAAGAGGTTTAAAAGTGTAAAATTAAAATTTGAAGTTTTTATACAAAAATTGAAATCTTTGAAGGTATAATCCATATTATAAGGGAAGTGTATGATTTGATGTATGTTTTTCATGTTTAATTATTGTTGTAGGTTTCGTATGATGTCAATTTCATCATTGGATGATCAATTTACGATTTGATGAAGAAATTTTGGGTTTTCCCCAAATCACCTCATTTTGGTAAAATTAGGGGTTTATGGGAATTGAAAGAAATTAATTTCAATTGGTTGATGGATATTGATTGTTTGGGTGTTAATTTGATAAATCCATGTTCAATTTGAAATTTGAAAATGAATTTGATAAATTTCCCCAAATTTTAGGGTTTTTAGGTCAAATTGGGAATTTCAAGATTTGAACTTGAATTTTTAAAATTCATTGGTTAATTAAGTTTGTAATTGATTCATTTTGATGTTTATAAGGTTAATTTGAAATTTGGTTGGTGAAAATGATTTTTCCCAAATTTAATTTGAACATACCAAACTAGGGATTTTAATTATTGAATTGTGTTAATTCCATTAAGTGCTAAAAGATTAATTACATTGATTCTAATTGATGAATATGGGATTTAATTAAGGAATTAGAAAGGAAAAAGGAATTTATACGTTTTGGTGGAAGGGTTCAACCTATATGGGATTTTTGGAATAAATTAGTTAAATTGTTGAGAGGCCTCACCTGAACACTGGTCTGATCTGCTAAAGGGAATGCTCATTTAGGAAAGAACTCACGAGGAAGCCCTCGGGCTTATCTTTGATAGGTTTGAAAATTATTTCTTGGAGTTGCCACCTTAATTTATTTTTATTTGGGAAAATATAAGAAAAAACCCATTTGACTCCAATTATTACCCAAAGGAAAAAAGATCACTAGCCTCAAAACCAATAAGGATTCGGGGACTAGATTTTCAGTTTAATTTAACAAAATAAATTTGGCCAAGTAATATAAAAGTAACTTAAAATTTATTTCACAAACAATTAAAATGCATGAACAATTAATAATATGTTTGATCATTCAATTAACAATAAAGTAAATACACAAGTAAGGGTTCAAAATAGGAGAATGTTAACATTACAAGAAAATCCCAAACTTAGGGGATACCTCCTCTAGCCCTTATGGGTTCTAGGGAAGTCACATATTCCCCTAACTAAACCTAATATCAAAGTAAAAGAAAGCAAAATAAAAGCAAGTGAAGAAGGTAATAGGGGAGAGTTTGTTAATTTTAATTAGATTCGATGCTTGAACCAAGCATACCTACATATCTCTTTGAATGGGAATCAGAACCCATGCAGTTCTCTCTTCTTGCGAAGAGGTTGGTTTAGCCTAGTCACTTTATCATGTTTTGATTAATTAATTAAAAGAGGGTTGAGTTAATTAATTAATTTAATTGATTACTGAGTTGATTAGTTAGCAACCTAGATGAATCAATTTAATTAACTAACTAAAAGAAGCAAGGAAATTCACACAAAAGAAATTTAAAGGAAAAGAAGCTTACCTCGGACAGTGAGCGGCGACTGGCTTCGGATTGAAGGAGGTGGCTAGTGTTAGATGGTGGGTCGTGGCAAGCCTTTGATGGCAGGTGATGGCTGGCCTCGGACGGTGGGTGGCAGCTAGCCTTGGGCGGTGGGCTGGGGCTAGCCTTGGATGGCAGGCAATGATTGTCCTCGGACGGCAGGCGACAGCTAGCCTTAGACAGCAGGCAGCAGCTAGCCTTTGGCAGCGGACGTAAGCTTTGGGCAAGAGACTTGCCTCAAATAGGTAGGCAGCAGAAAACCTTAAATTAGTCGGGTAGGAATAAAAAAGAAACCCCCAACTCACTTTGCAAAATACAAAGCCAATGTAAAGTGGTTTGCCTGAAATTATTGCTTTTCAAGCTCTAGAAGTTGGTGTTTTGAAGTGTGGGGAGGCCCTCTATATATAGAAAGGGGTTTGAAGCGTAGAAAACACAAATTTCCAATATGGAATTGCAAAAAATTGAATTTTCATTGGAGTTGCTATAGAGGTCTTTGCGACATTGCTGTAGAGGCCTTTACGATTCCGCAGAGGCTTTTATGGCAATCCCGTATAGCTTTGCGGCAACACGCCTATTTTGGCCTGTTTTGCCATTTTTGCTCGTTCTTGCCTGTTTCTCATCCGTTTTACATGATTTTAGTTGTGTTGTACTCGTTACTCAGTCCTGGATGATTTGAAAGGGTTCAAATGTCAAAAAGAAATATTTTGATTTTTCTATTTTTAGAGTTTTTGACTGTTGAAGGTTTGTTCACTGAACCTAAGTGCTTTTAAGGTTCAAATGCATACTAGAAGGTGCAAAATTAAGGGTTCACAGCTGCCCCCCAATTAGAATTGTCTTTTGTCAAAAAGGCAATTTGATGGTAGTGAACCTAAGGATAGGAGATGGTAAAAGGAACTAAATTAATGTCTGAGTTAGAGTTTAGACATTTGGGTGAGAGGTGTGGTTGAATTTTAGGGAAGATGCCCCCGGTATATTTAGGAGATCTAGCGGCTGGTAGTATGTGATAATTGGTAGGAGCTAAAGTGATGTTCCTGTCTGGTAGGAATGATGGCGACTCTGTCTAGTAGGAATTGATGAAATGGTGATGGTGACGACCTTGTCTGGTAGGAATTAATAAAGTAGTGGTGATGATGACCCTATCTAGTAGGAATCGATGAAATGGCAATGATGACGACCCTGTTTGGTAGGAATCGATGAAGTGGTGGTGATGATGACCCTATTTCGTAGGAATCAATGAAGAGGTGGTGATGATGACCCTGTATGGTAGGAATCAATAAAGTAATGGTCCTGTCTAGTAGGAAAGAAGACAATCCTATCTGGTAGGAATAGACGAAGTGGTAATATTGTCTGGTAGGAATGATGATGATGATCCTATCTGTAGGAAACAAGACAATCCTGTCTGATAGGAATCGATAAAGTAGTGATCCTGTCTGGTAGGAATCGATGAAGTGGTGATCCTATCTGGTAGGAATGATGATGATGATGCTGTTTGGTAGGAAAAAAGATGAAGTGGTGATCCTGTATAGTAGAAATGATGATGATGATCATGTATGGTAGGAATGATGATAATGATCCTGTCTAATAGGAAAGAGGATGACCCTGTTTGGTAGGAATCGATAAAATGGTGATCCTATCTGGTAGGAATGATGTTGATGATCCTATTTGGTAAGAAAGAAGATGACCCTGTCTGGTAAGAATTGATGAAGTAGTGATCCTATTTGGTAGGAATGATGATGATCCTGTCTGGTAGGAAAGGTGACGACCCTGTTTAGTAGGAATCGATGAAGTGGTGATCCTGTTTGGTAGGCTTAAAAGTGACCCTGTCTAGTAGGAATCGACGAAGTGGTGATCCTATATGGTTGGAATGATGATGATGATCTTGTCTTTCTTTGAGAATTTTAACAATATGCCTTGATTCATATCCTATTTAATGCAAAAAAAATGCTAGATAATTATGCAATGATCTGATAGCTTGAACTCATGAAAGGTCAGTCCTGATATAAAAGTGTTGATCTTTAGGAGATAAATGCCCCTATTTTAGAAAGGTGAATATTTGGAAGGGATGTGCCCCTAATTTAGAATGATAAAGGAAAATGGTTTGGTCATTTGGTTTTTAGTTGATTGGTGAAGCTCAGAGGTGAAGTGGGCATGTCAAGTATGAGGTTGGTTGGTTAATGGCTATCAATTTGGCTTAAGAAAAAGTCATGCTAGAAATCAAGCAAGGTGTGGTCTTGGAAAAGATTGGGCTATTCAGTTTAGATAGGTTACACTTTAGTTTGAGGTTGAATTGGAAAGCTGGATTAGGAGGCTCAGGTTTTTAGAGATGATTAGATTGGAAGGTTTGGGGAAGGTCAGCTTATGGAGCTTGCCCTCAAAGAAGTTCATGTGGAAGGCTTAGTCAAGTTTGGCACTTTGACTTGGTCAGGTTACAACCTTTGCGAAGTTTATTTAGAAGACTCACTCAAGTTCTACCTTAGGCTCAGTTAGGTTTTGCTTAGAGGATAGGTCAGGCTAGGAAATTAGTTGGGGAAGGTTTGGTCAGATTTGGCTTTGGAGGAGATTATGGTCTTTTGTGAATGGTGAAAGCTAGGCTTAGGCTTCTTGGTTTGGGCTTCATAGTTAAGACTTTTGGGGAGTGGTTTTTATGGTGAAAGCTTTTGGGCTTAGGCTTCATGGTGAAGTTTTTTATTTTTTATTTGGGTGATTTTATGGTAAAGGTTTTTGGGCTTGGATTTCATGGTGAAGGCTTTTAAGCTTAGATTTCATGGTGAAGGCTTTTAAGCTTGGGCTTCATGGTGAAGGCTTTTGGGCTTGGGTTTCAGGGTAAAGGCTTTTGGTTAAAAGGCTTTATTAGCTTGGGCTTTTCGACAAGGGTGCTTTGGACCGTTTTAGAGGATGGTTGTCTATATCTCAGGTATGATGGTAAAGGTTTTGGTTGCAGGGTCATGGATGAGGGTTTGCCCTTTGACATGAATGCATAAAATTTTTTCAACCATCATATGGTTGACAGGGTTTGACTCTATTGGACTTTATGGGTGATGTAATTTGCCAAGGAGGCTTGGTCTTTTCAAGTATGATGAGGTTTTGCCAATGAGACATGGGATGACTTGAGTGGTTTAAGCCCTTCTTAAGCTTTGCAAGACATGACTTGATTTTAGTTATGCTAGAGAAAGCTGGCTTTAAGGATGATGAGTCTTAAAAAACTTAAAATCTTTGGTTCTGCATATAGGCTTGGCCCTTATAAGGCTTGAACTTGAAAAAGATGGAATGGCACATTTTGAAGTTGGGAAATGGTTCAAAGGCGAGTTGGAAATTTTAAAAAGGATTAGAGAGGTTGTATGATTTTGCTATCTCTAATATGATTCATGGAAAAGAACAAGCCAAGTTAATCTTGTTATTTTGAGATTGAAGAGACATTTAGAATGACACTTTATTGGTTTGAATGTAGATGACAGACTGGATGAAAGGAAATGCCCCAAGGAGTTGCTAAAGGACAGATGAAAAGAGACAACTTGGGGTTCATGCTCCTAATGAGAGATAGGAACATGATAGACTAGCAATGTGGGAGATTGTGCCTAAGCTTTTTAAGCTAAGCGACGAGACAGATTAACAAAAGATGATGATGACCTAGAAAGACATGTCCCCACTGTTAGATGAGGGCATAGAAGACAATATCATTTTAGAGAATGAGCCTCTAGTAAGGAAGGATGACTTTGAAGACATGAGACGAGACGGAAAGATGATTTGATATGAAGGAAAATGACTAGGATGAGCTTTATTTTTCTCTCTCTCTCTCTTTTTTTTTTTTTTCCTAAGCTGCCTTTTTCGAGTTTTCAACTTTACGAGCTTGGATTAATGAAATTTGGGAGAAAACATTCCACCGTGATTTGTTGATTTTCTTCATTTTAAGGGGGTCTAACCTTTGAATTTTGGATTTGACAAATCTTATTGCCCCCTTGTTGAGGTGTATCATTTAATTTTGTGCTTTAAATATTTGATGAGAGGTCTATTGCTTAACCTACTTTGGTTGGGAGCTAGCAAAGCAATTGTTGATAGCACCTCAATATATGCTAGCTGTGGTGGATTTAATTAACCATTCTTTTCTCTTTCTCTTTTCTCTTTTTTTTTTTTATTTTCATTTTTCTCTCTGTTTTTCTTTTTTTTTTTTTTTTCAAAGCTCATCCATGTTTAGACAAGTGCATAAATAATTACAAAGATGTGAATGTTTTATTATAATGGAAAATTTTATTACAAGATAATAAAAAAGGAATTAATGTGATTGACAAAAAATAAAAAAAATAAGATGACAGACTCAGACTCGAATTTAGACTCAGACTTTGGGATTTGGACTCAAACTTGGAATTCAATCTCATATAGGTCAAATTAGCTGAACTTGAACTCTTCCATATTATGACCCTTGGGGCTGAGGTAAGATAGGGTTGAATTGGGTTTAGGTTCTTCATCACTGCTTGGGTTGGCAGTGAGGAATTTAGGTTAAAATGATGCACTTTGGATGCAATCTTCAACCTTTGATGCAGTTGCAATCAAAGCTTTAAAAGTAGGTAGGTATTGGGTTAATAAGTGGGCTAAGTAGGTTGGAAGTAGATTCTTCACAAGGATGTCAACTTGTTTTTACTTTGTTGGTCTAATTAGCATTTGAGTAGCTTTAGCTCTCCACCTTATAAGGAACATAGAGAAGGACTCCTTTGGAAGCTGCTTGGTAGTTTCCAAGTCATGCCTAGTGACATCCACTTCACTGTTATAATGATATTATTTGACAAAGGCACAGCAGATATCATCCCATGTCCTTTTCTTGCTCTTGTCTAGTAAAAGAAACCATTTCCTAGTAACACCGGTTAGTGATTGTTGGAATAGTTGAGCAAGGAGCTCATCACTAACTCCTAAAGGTTTCATTACCTTTACATATATCTTTAGATGGGTCTTGGGGCAAGTGGTTCCATCAAATCTTTCTAGTTTAGGCATTTTGAATTTAGGAGGAAGCTTGGCATCAGGGAATAAGGTTAAACTGTCCACATCAATTAGATCATTATGGTGCTTTAGGGATTTGATAGTTCTTTCCATGGCTTTAAGTTTCTCCATAAGCAATCTAGTGTCTAGATAAGAGAAAACTTCCCCACCCTGGTCTAGATATGAATTGGTTTGGCTAGGATTGTTCTAGTTTAAGATAAAGTTTAGATTATAATGGCTAAGGGTGGCTTGGTTAATCATAGCTTGAACTTCCTCAATGATGAATTGCCTTTATTCCTCGAATTGGGTTTGCTAAGCAGCTAGGATAGCTTGGAAATGTTCTTCTTATTTATTAAGGACTCTGGTCATAAGTGTGGTCCAAGAAGCCATATCAAGTGGGTAGGCCATTAGTACCTTAAAACCAAAGCAACAAGGTAAGTGACGAGTATGGAACAGAAGAGGTGATAAAGGTCTAGGCATGTAGATCCTAAGAGAAAAGGCTTCCTTATTGTGCCATGGGCCAACCATTTTTTGGGCTTAAGGCATAATGGGGCAGATGTTTTAGGCTTAGGGTAGTAGACTGAACCAAAGGTATTGAGTTTAAGATAGTGCGTTGGGCTAAAGTTATTGGGCTTAAGGGTAACAAACTAGTTTTGAAAGGTGATGGGTCATGGGTGTTGGGCTTAAGGATATTATATTGGGTCAAAAGTATTGAGCTTAGGGTAGTGTGTTGGGCCAAAGTTATTAGGCTTAGGGTAGTGTCTTGATGATTTGGGATATAGGCTATAGACATCTATCAATCTGGGGGTAATGGATTGGTTTTGAAGGTAATGGACCAAGGATGTTGGGCAATGGTGTCTTGTGGCTAGGCAAGGTATGGGTAAGGGGAGGGTAGAGATGTTTTTATATTACAATTCAGGGCAAAGATATTTTGGGTAAGGTTAAGGTAACAGTGTATAAGGTTAAAGGTGTTTGAGATCAAGGCTAGGGAAATGAGGTTTTAGGTTTAGGGCTAGGGTATTGGTGTTTAGGTTAAAGGCTAAGGTAACGAGGTAAGGTTTTAAGGTTAGGGTATTGGTGTTTAGGTTAAAGGCTAAGGTAAAGGGGTAAGGTTTAGGGTTAGGGTATTGGTATTTAGGTTAAAGGCTAAGGTAAAGGAGTAAGGTTTGGGGTTAGGGTATTGGTTTTTAGGTTAAAGGCTAAGGTAAAGGGGTAAAGTTTAGGGTTAAAGTATTGCATTTAGGTTAAAGGCTAAGGAAAAAGGGGTAAGGTTTAGGGTTAGGGTATTGGTGTTTAGGTTAAAGGCTAAGGTAAAGGGGCAAGATTTAGGGTGATGGCTTAAGGTTTGTGTGGGCAAAGGTGAATGGGTTAGAGGTGACAGTGTTTACAGGGAAGGTATTTGAATGGAGATAAGAATTTTTGACCCTTATTTGGTTCAAGGTTTAACTTAGACTTGAGATGAATGCATGTTTGATTATACAATATGAATGCATGAGGAAAACATTTATGAGAATGCAAAAATGCAAGGTTTTAATTATGGTACATACAACCTAAGGCTAGGATCTAAGTTCATTACATGAAAAGGTAAGGGTGGATCGATTTGGGTATCCGTCACACTAGAGCAGCGATATACCTAACCACATGTGAGTCAATGAGCCTTGTATGGGTCCAATAGTACGTGCATACTCGTTACACCTTTGAAAGGATCAAAGGATTCATCATGGGATGGATGATTTATCTATCAACAAATAGACCCAAAGAGGGTTACCCATTTGATGCTACTCACTATCCATTATTTTCCTAGAACTAGGTTGGATGGCAAAGAGCCTATGCAAGCAGTGCATGCAAAGTCACAATCATATTAAAAGGCCAAACTCTTGTTAAACCAATTAGTAGTCCACTTATTTTTTCCTTTTATTGAAAGAAAGTTAGTCCCTAATAGAGTTGCCAGCTATGAGGCCTCGCCTGAGCATTGGTCCAATCCACTAAAGGGAATCAAAATGTTCATTTGGGAAAGAACTCACGAGGAAGCCCTTGGGCTTATCTTTGATAGGTTTGAAAATTATTTCTTGGAGTCGCCACCTTAATTTATTTTTATTTGGGAAAATATAAGGAAAAAACCCATTTGACTTCAATTATTACCTAAAGGAAAAAAGATCACTAGCCTCGAAACCAAAAAGGATTTGAAGACTAGGTTTTCAGTTTAATTTAACAAAATAAATTTGGCCAAGTAATATAAAAGTAACTTAAAATATATTTCATGAGCAATTAAAATGTATGAACAATTTATAATATGCATGATCATTCAATTAGCAATAAAGTAAATACACAAGTAAAGGTTCAAAATAGGAGAATGTTAACATTAAAAGAAAATCCCAAACTTAGCGGATACCTCCTCTAGCCCTTATGGGTTCTAGGGAAGTCACATATTCCCCTAACTAAACCTAATATTAAAGTAAAAGAAAGCAAAATAAAAGCAAGTGAAGAAGGTAATAAGGGGAGAGTTTGTTAATTTTAATTAGATTCGATGCCTGAACCAAGCATGCCTACATATCCCTTTGAATGGGAATAAGAACCCACATAGTTCTCCCTTCTTGCCAAGGTGTTAGTTTAGCCTAGCCACTTTATCATGTTTTGATTGATTAATTAAAAGAGGGTTGAGTTAATTAATTAATTTAATTAATTACCGAGTTGATTAGCTAGCAAGTTAGATGAATCAATTTAATTAACTAACTAAAAGAAGCAAGAAAATTCAGACAAAAGAAATTTAAAGGAAAAAAAGCTTACCTCAGATGGCGAGCGATGATTGGCCTCAGATGGTGGGCAGCGGCTGGTATTAGACAGCAGGCAACGGCTAGCCCTAGATGGTAGGTGACGGCTGGCCTCAGATAATGGGCAGCAGCTGGCATTAGATGAAGGGTGGCGGCTAGCCTTGGATGGAGGGTGGCATCCAGCCTTGGATGGCAGGTGGCGACTGGCTTTGGACGGTGGCTAGCGACTAGCCTTTGGCGACGGGCACAAGCCTTGGGCAAGAGACTTGCCTTGAATAGGCAGGCGGTGGAAAGCCTTAAACTAGTCAGGTAAGAATCAAAAAGAGACCTCCCAACTCACTTTGCAAAGCAAGGAGCAAATGCAAAGCAGCTTGCTTTAAATTATTGCTTTTCAAGCTCTAAAAGTTAGTGTTTTGAAGTGTAGGGAGGCCCTCTATATATAGGAGGAGTTTTGAAGCATAGAAAATACAAATTTCTAATGTGGGATTGCAAAAAATCATATTTTTGTCGAAGTTTCCATAGATGCCAATGCGGTGCCATAGAGGTCTTTGTAGCATTGCTGCAGAGGCCTTTGGTGTTCCATAGAGGCTGGCAACAGGCTTGTTTTGGCCCATTTTGCCGTTTTTGCCCATTCTTGCTTGTTTCTCGTCCATTTTACATGATTCCAGTTGCATTGTACTCGTTACTTAGTCCTAGATGATTTAAAAGGGTTCAAATGTTAAAAAGAAATATTTTGATTTTTCTATTTTGAGAGTTTTTGACTTCTAAAGGTTTGTTCATTGAGCCTAAGTGCTTCTAAGGTTCAAATGCATACGGGAAGGTGCAAAATTAAAGGTTCACAATTGTTAATGTGTTTGAATATGTTGTAGTTTAATGTGTTGGAGTGTGTTTTGATGATTAATAGTAAGAAGATGATGTTAAGTTTGGGTTAGAGTTTGGCTAGAAAGTTAAAAGAATAGTGATCGATGTATACTTGTTCGGGTGTATTTGCAGAATCAAAAGGCAAAGGCCTTGCTTGGGATACTGAAGAGCCTCATTATAATTTACGTTGACTATATCGATATAGGAGCTAAGGAGTAAGAAGTGAGTACTTAATAATATAATACAACTTGTGCCTTAAATATAAGCATAAATGTTAAATCATTTCCTAATTGAAATACATTGCAATTCTTTGGCAAGAATTATTTGCTTTACCGATTATTGAGCCAAACTAAATAAAATAATTCTCTATGGCATTTGGCCATGAGCCTATACTGTTTTGACCTTTAAATGTAATGATACCATGATAAGCAGAATACCCCTCTAATGTGGGGCAATACATTAGACTTTGTGTACAATGGTAATGGGACCCACGGATAGGGTGAAATTATCTGAACCTTAGTTGGGAAGGGTTTAAGGTCCCCAGTACATATGGCCTGATCAGTTGTACGTCTGACTAGGTATGTGTGAGTGAGCAAGGTATATACCATCACTCGATTGATTATAGGGAAACACATCATTTTTGAGAAATGAATTTTTCTGCTAAAGATATAATATCTAGTATATATATATATATGGGAAAATTATTCCATAAGAATAATTTCTGATTAACTTTATTATATTGCTATAAGGAGTCACTATTGATCATACATCATTTGTTTAACCTATATAATATTGTTCTGTACTCACTGAGCTTTATCTCATCCCATAGTTGTTGTTTATTTTTTAGGACCAATTGATAAGTCGGCATGGTAAATTCCAAGTTCTATGTCTTTGCTTGGATATTGCATTGCTTCTTTTGGTATCATGATATATGTGTTAAGTTGTATCTTAGAAGTTTTACTTTAGAGCTCCATGGATTGTTAAAGTCTGTAATAATGGTATAATTTAGAATATAATTAGTATGTGTGTGGTTTGGTACCATATTATCACAGTCCAAGCATTTAAGTAATATATGGGCAAGTTGCAATTAAAATACTAGAAAATGGAGTTCAAAAGCGATAAGCATGAAAATGGGTTTAAAATGATAAATGTTTATCACATAGATAATTAATATGGTAATTGGTAATAAGGAATGAAAATTTTGGTTTCAATCTTGGGATAAGGGTAATGTGGTATTTATCGGCACCTAATAAGTTATAAGTGGGTTCCACGGGTTTAGGTGACCTTATGTCTTCTTATGTTATAGGAGAGTTATGGCTCAAAGTTGGGTCATAACATCATTGCCCTAATGTGATAGGTACCCTTTCCAAGCCACCTATACCCTTTCATTTGATGGATCTAAAACTTGGACCATAGGTTGTGTGCACCTTAAATTAGGCCTATTTGTATATCCATGAAATAAGCTTTTCAATCATGCATTCATGCATACATGCATAAACCCAAAAACCTCAAACAAATTGTAAAAGCCCATCATCCTAAAAGAGAAATTGCTAGCCCAAAATCCATAATCCATTCATCATCATCCAAAAGTTTATGATCACATTGAATAATGATTTTTCCCTATCTTTGAGACAAACACTTACCCTTTTTCTATTTGGCCTTTATAAGGTATCTAAGATGGCTAAAGAAACTAGTAACCTTCCCATAGGTACTGACCTAACCATGACTCATCAAAATGAGGAGACCTCCCAATTAGAAGCATTCATGACTGGCCTTCTCCTGAGACAACAAAAGCAACTTGCAGCTATAAAAAGAAATTTTTAGGCTGCTCTAGAAATTCAGAAGACCCAATTTCAAGAACAAAGATGGTCTATCCTTTAAGAGGTTTGAAATATGATTAGCCAAGTCTCCCTCAATCCAATTGTGGCCTCACCTGCCTTGAACCCAAGTCACACAATCCATGGCTTGACCCAAATCCCCACAAACACTACTTTTTCCTCCAGAACATCCATTGATCTGACTAATAAAGGAAAAGCAATAGCTGATGCACCATCCATCCAATTGCCAAATATCATAGCCTAATCCATACAAATTCCTAATATTACACCACAGCCCATATAGAGTGCTACCCAATCTGCTACTTCCTCTCCTGCGAATCCTTTTCAAGGGAAGGAACTTTTTTTTCATCTTGACTGAAGCCCTTTATGGAGAAGTTTAAAGTCATAGAGAAGACCATTAAGAACCTGAAGAGGCATGATGACCTGGTTGATGTCAGTGCCTTAACCCTCTTTCCTAATGCCAGGTTTCCACCCAAATTTAAAATGCAAAACCTTGATAGATTCAATGGAACCATTTGCCCTAAAACTCACCTAAAGATGTATGTGAGGGCAATGGAACCATTTGGAGTGCACTAATGATGAGTTCCTAGTTTAATTATTTCAAAAATCCTTGACTGGAGCTGCAGTGAAATGGCTATTGACCTTGATCCAAATCAAAAATAACTTAGGGTGACATATACAATGCGTTTGTCAAGCAGTACTGCTACAATGTTGAGATTGATATAACAAGAAGGGATTTAGAGACAGCCAAGCAGCTTCCTAAAGAGTCCTTCTCCACATTCCTTATGAGGTGGAGGATAAAGGCTACTCAGATGGTAAACCTCCCCACTGACCAAGAATAAATTAACATTATTATCAAAAACCTGCTTCCAATTTACCAAAACCATCTCCTGACCTAATCCCTGCCTAATTTCAAAGCCCTCATTTCCATTGTGTTTTCCCTTGTGCACCAAGAAGGGGGGTTAAATTAGTGGGAAATTAAAAATTTAGAAAGAAAAAGATAGGGAAGGAGAATAAACACAATCAATTTTATAGTGGTTCAGGTATTAACGAACCTTACATCCACTCTCCAATCTCAATTGGGTATTCTACTACTAGTTGATACTTACAAAGGAATTTCAAGCTCGCTCCAAACTTACAAAGTGTTTTAATGGCTAACACATAATCTTTACAAGTGTTTCCCTTAGGCTTACACTTAAACCTATACAATAGTTTTCAATTGGCTCACTCTCAACCCAATACTATGTGTTTTCAATGCTAACACTCAACCCTTTGAGATATTAATGCTTTTACAATAACCAAATAATAACAATTAAGAGGTAAAGGCTTTGAGAATTAAAATTGCAATAGTTTAACTTAAATAAAGGTTATTGCCTTTCTCCTTCTGGCAAGAACTAATCCATTACTTCTTGCTTAAACTCTACCCACATAGGTGGGTCTGCCCCGTAAAGTCGTTCTTCAATACTCCTTTCATACCAATACCAAGCTTCTTTCCTGAGTTGGAGTCCTACCAACTCGATCACTCGAGCATCTGAGCAAGATAAACGATGAACTAGCTTATCCATCTCATCCAAAAATTCATGGGGGTCATCTCCTTCCTCACCACAAAAGGTAGGTGGTTGCAACTTCTTAAACTCCACTACGACCATCCCCTCGTCAAGTAGCCATTTCCTCTCTTTCTGAGTAGGTGTCACTACCGTAGGTGGCATAACTCCATTCCTTTCTTAAGTTGGCGGTACTTCTCACCTTTGAGCTTGTAGCTCATCCAGTTCCTTGTGCAAGTCTCTCATTTCTTCACACATGGCATGCACTTCTTGCAAAGATGCTTACTCACTAGAGCCCATAGTCGGTTCCCTCGAGTTGGATCTCTCTCTTGATCGTATAGGTGCAGAGGTAGCATTCGATGCAGTGTCTGATATAGCATCATCATTAGCCCTAACGGATTGGGCAACTGTACGAACCTTCTTCTTGGGAGGCATTCTGTTTATTATAATAAGGGAATTTAGTACTAATCCCTATCCTAACCCATTTAATCCCTCCATATACTAGCACACATTTTCATGCATTTACTATATCAAATCACTAAGCACATATCATGTATGAATCACATATCATATAGTTTTGCACATATCACATATCATAATCCAGTAGCATATATCTCATAATATCACACCATATCATAATAATGAAAGAAATCATCTCATACTAGGTAACTAGGCAATCAAGGAAAATCATTCATATCATATAAAGTGCTATGCCATTACATTGATCATCATATCTACTCGACCTAGTTCTCGTGTCCACCTGCAGAGCAATCAAGAGTGACATGGCCACTGCTACCACATTGGTAGCAAAGAAGATCTCTATCTTGATGGCGATTAGCTGAAGATGCAGACCTCACTGGCGAGTAATCTCCTATATGCTCAACAATCCTTGACTTGAGTTGCTCTATATCCTCTCTTAGTGCATGAATCATAACCATAAGATGTCAGTCTTCCTCCTTCAAGTATGAATAGTTATCCTCCAATTTTTGGATCTTACTATAAACCTAATCAGGATCTAAGCGCTCCTCAGGGTCCTCCTCTTCGTCAGGGGTCTCCTCTTTTGTGGGGTGAATCACAGTTACAACTTTCTCGAGCATCTCTGGCCAAGTACTCTTACAGGTCACACGGGGTGCTCTGGGTCACGGTCCTCAAGCAGCTGTAATCTTCTTGATCATCTGTAAGAAGAATCACAAGGCAAGCAAACAGTAACAAGGATAACTAAAATCTACTAGGATTTTGCGAAACTATGCTAGCGATGGACTATAAGTGACAAGATAGGAAAATTCCTATGCTTCAGGATTTTACTTAAGTAACTCATATAAACAAGTCTAAACTAAACTTTTAAAAACTACAGCTCTGATACCACCTTTGTCACATCCCAACCTTAGAGATATGATGGTCCTAGAACATGGGGAGACATAAGGTCACCCACGCCCATAGAACCCACTTACTCATAAGCAAATCATCCCTAGGATCTTACCAAACCTCTTACAATAACCCATTTAAAACATTTAGATGAATATCTTAAATTGCATAATTCTAAAATAAATTATCACATATAAAATCCATAAGGAAAGTGATATATATATCAATAAGTATCAATCAACATTCCTGGAGCATCTAACGATAAGCCTTCATAAAATAGTATTATTGATAACTTGGACAAAGAATTCCCCAAGCGAAGTAGAATACTTGAGCCATCACCTTGCCTCCTCACATTTGCTCACTTGGAACCACATAAGGAAAAAGGGGTGAGATAGATGATCTCAATGAGTAAACAATAAGGCACATACATATCACATATTCCTTTGAAAAGAAAATACATAACTTATACACATAGTTCATGATTTATAATTCATGTATTAGGTTGCAATTTAGCAAGGGTTCAATTTGGCAAGTTTGCAAAAATCACACTTATCACTTATAAAGAGTGAAGGCTATTGCTCTATCACTCGAACTTATAGAGGAGAGGTGGCCTTATACCAAATTTCAACTCCTATCACTTATAAGGCATGAAGCTGATCAGGCTCCACTGCTAGAACCGCCCCTTTCTAACTGACGTGGATACACTACCCCTATCCAATGGGTTAAGGCTAGGTGCACAAGTTTCGATGATTACCCGCATCGGCATGAGGATTCTGCATAAAGGGTAAAAGGTACCATAGCTAGAGCTAATAGTAATCACAATTAGCAATATCACATAAGGCAACAATAACATATATTCCAATAACAATAGTGGTTTAGCTTTCAAACAAAAGATAAAATAATAGTGTAGTTCCATAAAGAATATAAGTTAAGGTGTTAATCACAAGAAGTTCTCATTGGATAACAAACTAGTTTTGGACCAAATGTCCTTTGGCAACCCAAGCTTGATAAAGAAATCATATAATAATATTTAGAATAGAAAGAACTTAGGTTTCAATGATCACAAAGGCTCATATAACAATATATCACATTCTTATAACACAATATAGTGTTGTTCACACTTATAACATGAATATGGCGTTTACTCACACTTGTAGAATGAATACGATGTTTACTCACCTTGGGGTTCCTTTGCTCCTAGTATACATAGTCCCTTTGCACTTCTAAAGCTCCTCAAACTCTAACATAATATTTGATTTAATACTTAGTATTTATTTACATCATGATGCTCATATCCCATAACTACCCATGCATATATAGCATACACATTAGAGTTCACATATAGGTGTACTCATCACTTGCACATAACACGTTGACTTTAAAAGTCTTGCATCCTTAGGCCTTATAGGCTCTCATGACAACACATTACAATCACATCAATACCTTTTTAAGGTAATCACAATATTATTACCTCAATATCAATTCACTTTAACAATTATCTTAATTCACTTTACACTTCCATACATGTCAACTTAACAATTAACCTTTCAAGCGTCATGCTTAACTCTTATGATCCCTTTCACTTCATCAACTCATAACCATATGTTCATCATCAAGTCATTATAACATCTAGTTCCAAATTTCCCAATCACATTTGCATTCTAATCACAATATAAGGTTAAGATACCCTAAGTATACCTTAAGTATACCAAAATGCATTTAAGCTTATCTAGGATCATACCTTCAACTAACATGCAATTTTATCATTTATTATACATACATACATGTCAATAATCATCAAAACACATCACCTAAAAATTATAAACATTGGGACAAAAAGATTCATGTAGGCCAAATGCATCACCAAGGTAAAAACTAATTTCTTCTTCTTTTCGCACTTTCCGTCTATTTCAGAAATATGTAAAAATATCGTTTGAACCAAGATTTTTCATGTAAACACAACAAAAATCATTTTAGAATTTAAATCCATATGAATTGGCCACACTTGGTGTTGTTTATACCTAAAAATTCAACCTTTTGAATTATAGAGTACAAAACCATGAGTTTTCTTGTTTTTGGTATTTTTCGGTCATTTCAGAAATATGTAAACAGGTTGTTTAAACTATTATTTTTCATTCAATCATAGCAAATATAAGTTTAGAACACATCCATACATGATTTGGCAGCCATAGGTAGTATTTAGACAAAAAAAAAATCCAAGTTTAAAGGCTTAGGTGAAAGATCATGAGTTTTCACATTTTCCGCGCTTTTCGTTCATTTCAGCGATAAACAGACACATGATCCAAATCATTATTTTTCATCTAAACAAAACAAATATCATATTAAAGCACTTCCTCATACAAATCAGCGGCCATATGTCCATTCAATAATAGAATTTTCTAACTTCCAAGTTCTAACACAAAAACGTTGAACTCCTTTGTTTTTTGAAACTTCTCGGTCATCACAAAAATATGCAGAATATTATTTAATCCAATATTTTCCATCAAAACAAATCAAAAATTAGTTTAGAAATTAACAATACACAAATTGCTCCCCCCTGTGATGTTTATGCATAAAAATTGTGATTAGAAGTTATAGAATTCACTTTTGGAGAAATCTCACGGAAAGAATCGTGTTTTCTGTAGAAAATAAATTTTCTCTCCCAAAAACTCACCCAAACATAATTAAATCTATAGAAATCAGTAATCAACCAGTTCAAAATAATTTTTCCATAATTTATTTTATAGAAATCAGTTTAGAAATCGAAGAGAAGAAAAACTTACGATTATGGTCAAGAAATCGCGAAACGGAAAGGTGTTTTCTTAATTCGGGTAGAGAGGAATATTTTGAGAGGATTTTTTTGCCAAGTTACAGAAAGAATGAAGTGATGGCTGCTGGAACTTTGGTTTGGCTGAATTTTAGACTATATATTAGGGTTTGGGTGAAATTTCTACTAATACCCTTAATAAACTATGTTAGGAGGATTTTAATGTAGTGGGCTTTTAGGTATTTGGGCTTTTATTTAAATTTTTGGGCTGAGTAAAGTTAAAAATAAAAAGAATATTTTTCTTGTTATTTCTGTAACATTTCTCCCAAAAATATTTATTTTAAAATATTTTAAAAATACTCATAAAATCATTTTATGCTTAAAAATTGTCTTATGCGTGAAAATTTATTTTATTTAAAATAAATTCTTTTATGCAAATACACTTCATGTAAATCATTTATTTCACAATAGAAACTCATTTTATGCATATTAAAAGTAATTTAATATGCCACATACTCATCAATCACTTAGTCCACTAATTTTCACACAAGCACACACTTAACCTTAGTAGTTCTAAATCAAGCAATTTATCACGAAAATTCCTAGGGTGGGTGTAGGTTGTTACAATACCTTTCTAAGGTTAAGACAATATCATTACCTTAATATCAATTCACTTTAACAATCATCTTAGTACACTTAACACTTCCATATATGTCAACTTAACAATAACCTTTTACGCATCATGCTTATCTATTATGACCACTTCCTTCAATCAATCTATTTATAAATTCAAGATCATTAATTCATTATTAACTCATCATACAACCTACTTCCATATTATCCAATCACATTCACATATTAATCATAACATAAGGTTAAGATACCTTATGTATACCAAATTGCCTCTAAGCTTGTCTAGGGTCATTCCTTCAACCAACATGCAATTTAACTATTTGTTATTCATTCATACATGTCGATAATCATTAGAATACATTAAACAAAAATTATAGACATTGGGATAAGAATTTCAATGTAGGCCGAATGCCCTTTAAAAGATAAAACTGAATTTTCTTACTTCTCGCACTTTCCGTCTATTACAATAATATGTAGAAACATTGTTTGAACCAAGATTTTTCATGTAATCAAAACAAAAATCATTTTAGAACATAAAGATATAGGAATTAGCTCATATATAAATCCACATGCATCAAAATTCCCAACTTTAGGTTTTAGGATGAAAAACCATGAGTTTCCTCATTTCCGATACTTTTGGGTCATTACAGCAATATGTAAACATGTGATTTAAACCATTATTTTTCATTCAATCATAGAAAATATTAGTTTAAAACACTAATACACACCAATAGGTCAGCATGGACAATTCTCATGCATGAAAATTCCAAGTTTAGGGTTTAGGGTGAAAATCATGATTTTTCTAGCTTTCTAGTGTTTTCTTATCATTATAGTAATATGTAAACACATGATTTAAATCATTATCCAAACATAAAAAATATCAATTTAGAATTCATAAACACACAATTTGGCAGCCATATATGTATATAATTATAGAAATTTCCAACTTTCAAGTTGTAGGACGAAAACCTTGAATTTCATTATTTTCTAAAACTTTTCACTTATTACAATAATATGCAAAAATGTGATTTAATCCAATATTTTTCATCTAAACACATCAAAAAATTAGTTTAGAATTCAATATGCAAAAATCGCCCCCCACCCCCCTCCCCCCCTTTATTGAGTTTATGCTTGAAAATTTCAATTTTGAGTTACAGGATTCACCTTTGGAGAAATCGCGTAGAAAGATTTGTGTTCTTGGTAAAGAATTAGATTTCTCTTTCAAAAACTCACTCAAACTAAATAAATCTATAAAAATTAATAAATACCCAGTTCAAATTAATTTTCTCATAATTTACTTCATAGAAATCATATAAGGAATTGAAAGAGAAGAAAAACTTATGATTACGGTCAAGAAATTGTAAAGTTGAAAGTGTTTTTGAAAATTTTGGTAAGGAGAATTATTTTGGGAGAATTTTTCTACCAAAATACTAAAAAATAGAATGGTGACTACTGGAAATCAAGGGCTGGCCAAAATTCTCATTATATATGTAGGGTTTGGGCAATTTCCAAGATTACCCTTAATGAGCTAGGTCAAGAGTGTTTTAGTATAGTGGGCTTTTGGGTATTTGGGCTTTTTAAATAATTTTGGGGCTGATTATAGGTAATTAAAAATAAAATATTCTTCTTATTATTTTCATTAAAATTTTCCCCAAAACATTTATTTAAAAATTATTTTAAAATACTCATAAAAATTATTTTATGCATAAAAATCGCCTTTCTTAATGAAAATTCATTTTATGAAAAATAAATTATTTTATGCTAATGCACTTTGTATAAATCATTTATTTCACAATAATAATTCATATTATGCATATTAAAATTAATTTAACATGCCACATACTCATTAATCACATAGCACATAAATTCCCATAAAAGCACACACTTAGTCTTAATAGTTCTAAGTCAAGCAAATTATCATGAAAATTCCTAGGGTGGGTGTGGGTTGTTACAGCCATGGAGCTTAATCAGTTTTATGACTTTATAAGTTATTGGTTGGGAGTTAGAATTTGATATGAGGCCACCTCTCCCTTTAGTGAATGAGCTAACACAGTCATTTACTCTTTATAAGTGATAAGTGTTATAAGTGTGATTTCTGCAAACCTGCTAAAGTGAAAACCTTGCTAAATTGAAAACTTTGAAAACCTGATTTGTAAATCATTAACTATGTGTTATAAGCTATGGGTTTCCTTTTTTAAAAAGGAATATATGTTATTGTGTGTGATATATTGTTTACGCATTGAAATCATCTATCTCACCCCTTTTCTTTGTGTGGCTCTAGGTAAGTAGTGTGAGGAGGCAAGGTGATAGCTCAAGCATTCTACTTTGCTTGGGGAATTCCTTGTCCAAGTTAATTAGGCTAATATGTTATGAAGAGTTATCCTTAGACATTCCGAAAATATTTATTTTTGGATGATTATTTTGAAATGTTATCTAGTGAGGCTTCAATGGGATTCTAAATATTATTTTCTTATGGATTGTATTTGAAGTTTATTTTTATTATTCTTCCACAACTAAAGATTTTCTTATAAATGGCTTAATTGGGCTATTGCATGAGGTTTTGGTATGATCCTAAGTAGTAATTGTATATGTATGAATGGGTTCTATAGGTGTGGGTGACCTTATATCTCCCTATGTTCTAGGACCATCATGTCTCTAAAATTTAGGATGTGACATAACCCATGGAAAGACTATCCTAATGGTACTGGTAGATAATGGGTCAACCCTGAATGTATGGCCACTAAAAGTAGCTAGTTGTTTAGGACTATAAGCCTCAGAATTTATGCCTTCTGATCAAATTATAAGAGCTTATGACAATACCCAAAGAGAGGTGTTAAGAGTAGCTACTCTTAATGTTACCATTAGCCCTATCACTACTCCCATCCCTTTCCAAATTATTAATGTTCCAGCATGTTTTAATCTCCTCCTTAGAAGGCCATAAATTTATTAAGCCAAAGCCATCCTGACATTTTTGCATCAAAAGCTCAAGTTTCCTCATAGAACTTCTATTGTAACAATCAAAGGGGATGGACATAGGAGAATTAAAACCCCAAACCCTATGCCTATACTGGAAATCTAGCCCAAACAAGCTTTATTACCACTATTGAGTTCTCTTTTGACATAATCCAATTCATTGAATGAGAAGGAGGTAAAGAATATGTTCCTTTTGATTTTGATCCTTATGGTAATATTATTATTGCTAACATGATGAGGAATATGAATTACTTTCCTAGATTATGTTTAGGCAAGAGCCAACAAGGAATGAGTAGCTTTAAGGAGTACCCCATAGCCACTCCACCTTTTAGGCTTGGCTATGAACCCATTGAAGAAGACCTGGCTGAAATGGAAAAAAGGGCAAAGGAGAGGGTGGCAGCCCTAAAGAGAGGTGAGTCTTATGATTGGCCCATGCACCCCTATTTCAAAATTTTGAATGGTTATTTTGTAAAAGAAGGTGTGGACTTTCCTTATTTGGGGTTTCTTAAACCGTGGGTCTGTCCTATTTCCAAAAAATTGATAGTAGGTTTTGAAATATTCTTTGATGTCAAGTTGAGCATGAAGGATTATAAGTGGGTTTTCATGTTGGAGTAGGATTAGGAAGAAAATATAGAGGCCACTCTTTTTGAGCAGGTCCTTATGATTAGAGGAGAAGAAGACATACATCTAACTCATTTAGTCCAACCAATCCAAACCCAACTTAACAACTGGTACAATGAGGGAAAAGATGGCATAGCTAGTCAAAATTCCCATCAGAATCCTCATCAAAGTCTTAGTCCAATTGAGAGTCTGAGCTGGAGTCTCTTGAGTCTTTTTCTTCATTTTCTTCCTTTGAGTATGTAAATAATCATTCTTTCAATTTTGATGTAACCATGGATAATGTTCTTTTCATTCGCAATAAGAAATTTGAGTTTTCTTGTTATGATCCTGTGTCTTTTGTTTCACTCAATACTTTCTCTCTTGAATACAATTTGAATAATACATCGAAAAAAGAGATAAATGAAATAAAAAAATGATGCAAGCAAATAACCAATCAATATTGGCACCAATGAAAATCCCAAAACTACATTCATTTCATTTGTATGTTATAATAGGGATGGCTCTGTCAAGATGGCCCCTAAGGACATGACTGTCATAGACCCAAGTATAGCAGTGCATAAGATCACCACTTATAAACATGTGAAAGCTATCAAGTAGAAGTTGCAAAGACTAAAGACAAAATGGTCCTTGCCAATTAAAGAAGAGATCACCAAGCAACTAGAAAATGGATTTATAGAACCGATCACATATGCTTCATAGTTAGCCAATATTGTTCTGATACCAAAGAAGGATGGTAAAATGCATATGTGTGTTGACTATCAGGATCTAAACAAAGCTTACCCTAAGGATGATTTCCTACTGCCACATATTGACCTATTGGTTGACCACATGGCAAGGTTTGAAATAGTCTCCTTGACTGATCTATATGCTAGTTATAACCAAATCTAGGTTCATCCACTAAATAAAGAGAAGACTGCTTTTGTGACTGAATAGGGAAGATATTGCTATAGGGTCATACCATTTGGGTTGAAGAATGCCAAAGCAACTTATCAAAGGATGGCTACCACTATCTTCCATGATATGATCCACGAAGATGTTGATGTGTATATGGATGACATGGTGATAAAATATAAGACAACTGAAGGGCACCTAGAAGCATTAAGGCAATTCTTCCTTAGACTTCACCAATACAACCTAAAGCTAAATCCAACAAAATGACTCTTT
Source organism: Reutealis trisperma (assembly GCA_947687605.1). NCBI lineage: Eukaryota > Viridiplantae > Streptophyta > Magnoliopsida > Malpighiales > Euphorbiaceae > Reutealis > Reutealis trisperma. The sequence goes on from CANTUT010000908.1 coordinate 520,444, forward strand.
CCTATATCATCAGGGGTTTTCCTTGGGTATATGGTTAGTAAAAAAGGGATTGAGGTTGATCCAACCAAATCAAAGGCAATTTTAGACATACCATGTCCTAAGATAGAAAAGGAGATTAGAGGCTTCTTAGGACGGCCCTAATACGTTAGTCAATTCATTTCTCAATTGGCTGATGTATATGGGCCTATATTTAAGTTATTAAAGTAATGGAAGAAGACTGCCAAAAAGCCTTTGAATTAATTAAACAATACCTCCTAAACCCACTGTCCTGCAACTGCTTAAACCGAGTAAGCCATTACTCCTATACCTCTCTGTTACTCAAGAGGCTTTGGGGGTAATGCTTGCTCAGAATGCCCCAGACTCACATAAAGAAAATGCCATCTACTACCCAAGCAAGTGACTACTCACCCTTGAACTTAATTACAACCAAATAGAAAAACTATGCCTTACCTTGGTATGGGTTTGGCACAAACTTTAGTATTACCTTAGCTCCTACACCACTCATATACTTCCTAACAAAAGCCCCTTGAAATTCCTTATGGAGAGGCTGGTTCTTGATAATAAGATGGCAAGATGGATGGTTGTTTTAGCATCTTATGATCTAAAGTATGTACAGAGGAAAGCTATAAAAGGAAGAGTGATAGTTAATCAATTAGCTGTAGCCTATATATATAGTGAATGGTCTGAGCTAGAATTCCCAGATGAGGATATTATAGAATTAAAACCTAAAGTTTGGAAGCTTTTCTTTAATGGTATAGTAAATAATAAAGGTTATAGTGCTAAGATTGTCATGGTTACCCCTAAGGGAGAAAGTATGCCCATGGCTATTACACTAACCTTTGAGGTAGCAAATAACAAAGCTGAATGCAAAGCTTGTATTGCTGGGCCAAAAGTTGCTGTGAACCTCAAAATTGACTATTTGGAGGTCTATGGAGATTCGAATCTGATTGTGTCCCAAGCTTTAGGTAAATCGAATATAAGAGAGGAGCATCTAGTTTCTTATCATAAATGCTTAAGGCATCTAGCAGAGAAATTTCATGAACTATCATTCCATTATCTGCCTAGGGCTAAAAATTAGTTTGTAGATGCTTTAGCCACTTTTGCATCGATGCTGGATATAAGTGATGGAGAGATAATCAGACCTGTGGTGATCGAGGTAAAAAGGGAACCTGGTTATCACACCATGTGTATGCACATTCAGTTGGCTAATCAAAAACCCTAGTTCTAGGATGTTTTTAACTACCTGCAGAATAATAAATATCTAGAAGGGGCAACCAAATTAAAAAGAATAACTCTGACGTGACTAGCTAGTAATTTCATCCTAAATAGGGATATCTAAAGAGCATGGGACAATATACACTTGAGGTGTGTAATTGAGAATAAAGCTCAGCAGATCATGGAATTAGTCCACAGTGGTGAAGAAGGTCCTCACATGAATGGGATTATATTAGCTTGATAGATAATGAATTTGGGGTATTTCTTGTTGACTATGAATGAAGACTACTGATACAAATCCCAAGTATATTAAACTTGATACCTAATTATCTTTACACTTGGATGCAACTCCTTGGAAAGCTAAACCAAGTTTTCCCCAAGTCCACGACCCAAATTCAACCTGGGATAGAGCACCTTGGAATATGATCACCTTTGGATAATGATCTCTGCGACATAATACCAACTCATTGAAGAGAACCTTAGAATAAATACACACAAAGTAATTAGCTTTGATTGTATTAACTTGATTCAAGCAAGAATCAAAACCAAGAGATCACACTCTTAAGAAAAATTGAATTTTATTAATCAAAACTTTTCTTCCTTTTATATGAATAGTTGAGTTTATATAGAGACTCAACCCTAAAGGAGAAGTAAACATGGACTAGGAAATCTTCCTAAACAAGGATTGAAGTTTCCTAGTTAGAAATTAATTCCTAAACTAATTTCTAAATAAGAAATAACTCTTAAACTCATTTTGGGCTTTAAACCTAACATAAATAGGCCCAAAACTTATAATTACATAAGCAAACTTAGTTTAATTGACTATGGGCATATATCATATTGATAGGGGCCCAAAAACATCAAAACTAAAGTAAAATAATGGAATTTAGAAAATAAAAACAATTCATATAGTAGCCTATACACCTAGGGACATACCGATGTAGCTGGGCGTGTTGAACATGCTTCACCATACAAAAGGGAATACGCCCAAGTACAAGGGCATGTACCTTACCCTATCTATAAGCTTTCATGTCACTTGTGCAATTTCTTCCTATGGCTATGTTTGAAGCTTGACTCTCTATGTTTTATCTTTCATCCACTTGAATCATGTCACCAAACTTTGATTTAAGTCTTGAATCCCCATTTTGATGAATGATTCATTCTTGTATTCTTAAATTGTGGCAAGCTCATCCAATATGCCTTAAATCTTCCCATTTAATGCTTTCTTAAATTTCTTCATTCTCACTCTTGTAATGGGACCATTGGGAAGTTGAATTGGATCCTTGGCCTTTATATGCTTCCTTGTTTCCATCATTCCCTCCCTCCTCCAAATGATTCATCCACAAATCTCCAACATCTACATCAAAAGGAGAAAGATCATTAACGTTAAAGGTAGCACTCATATTATACTCACTAGGTAGGTCTAGTTTGTATGCATTGTCATTGATCTTCTCAACAACTTAAAAAGGTCCACCTCCCCTTAGATGAAGCTTTATTTTCCTTTGAGCTAGAAACCTTTCTTTTCACATATATACCTAAACCCAATCTCATAGTTTGAATACAACACACCTCATTCCCTTGTTAACTTGGCTTGCTATTTGTTGGTTTTTCTTCTCAATGTTCTTGTGCTCCTCTTTATGTAGTTTCTTCACCAATTCTGCCTTTCTCTTTCCATCCAAACTACTCCTTTCATTATAAGGTAAAGGAACTAAATCCAAAGAAGATAGAGGATTAAAACCATAAACAATTTCAAAAGGTGAGAAACCAATAGTGGAATGCATAAGTCTATTATAACCAAACTCAACAAATGGAATGCATTTTTCCCAATTCTTTAAGTTCTTTTGGATAATAGCATGCAACAAAGTTCCTAAAGTCCTATTAACTACTTCAGTTTGACCATTAGTTTGTGGATGACAAGTAGTAGAAAACAACAATTTAGTTCCAATTTTACTCCACAAAACTTTCCAAAAATGACTTAGAAACTTAACATCCCTATCACTAATAATAGTTTTAGGAATGCCATGTAAATGTACTTCCTTAAAGAATAAATTAGCAATGTTGGTGGCATCATCAGTTTTATTACAATGAATGAAATGTGACATTTTAGAAGACCTATCAACCACCACAAAGATAGAATCTTTCCTTTTTTTGATCTAGGCAACCCTAAAATAAACTCCATGGAAATATTAGTCCAAAGGGTGCTAGAAACAGGTAAAGGAGTATACAAACCTTGATTCAAAACTTTAGATTTAGCGTGTTTGCTCACAACACATCTATCACAAATTCGTTATACATCTCCTTTCATTTTAGGCCAATAGAAGCATTCATGTAAAATATCTCAAGTTTTAGTGATGCCAAAATGTCCCATTAACCTTCCCCATGTGCCTCTTTAAAAAGCAATTCCCTCATAGAGCAAATAGGTATACAAAGTCTATTTTCTTTAAACAAAAACCCATCAATTCTATAGAATTTACCAAATGCAACTTTCTCACATGCTTTGAAAATGCTAGAAAAATCAAAATCATTAACATACAAATATTTATTATTTTCCCAAGCATTTTTGCATCCAAAGCATTAAGTAATGCATACCTTCTTGAAAGTGCATCAGCCATGATGTTCTTCTTACCTTACTTGTATTGATCACATAAGGAAAGATCTCAATGAAATCAACCTATTTGGCATACCTCTTATTCAACTTACCTTGCCCCTTTAGTAATCTTAAGGATTGATGGTAGTGTGAATTACAAACTCCGTAGGCCAAAGGTAGTGTTGCCAAGTCTCTAAAGCTCTAACTAAAGCATAGAGGTTATCACATTCCAACCTTATGAGATACGACGGTCCTAGAACATGGGGAGACATAAGGTCACCCATGCCCGTAGAACCCATTAACATATAACAATCATGCCTAGGATCATACCGAACCTTCTTCATTAACTCATTTAAAACATTTAGATAAATACCAAAATTTATGGAAGACTTAAAGTAAATCGTTACATATAAAATCCATAGGGAAAATAATATAAATCTCTATAATATCAATTGACATTCCCGGAGCATCTAAAGACAAGACTTCATAAACATAGTATTATTGATAACTCGGACAAGGAATTCCCTAAGCGAAGTAGAATGCTTGAGCCATCACCTTGCCTCCTCACATTTGCTCACCTAGAACCACACAAGGAAAAAGGGTGAGATAGATGATCTCAATGAGTAAATGAAAAGGCATATACATTTTCACATATTCCTTTGAAAGGAAACACATAGCTTATACACATAGTTCATGGTTTATAACTCATGAATCAGGTTGCAATTTAGCAAGGGTTCAATTTAGCAAGTTTGCAAAAATCACACTTATAACACTTATAGAGTGAAGACTATACTCAATTCACTCCAAACACATTGAGGAGAGGCGGCCTTTGCCAAATTCCAACTCCCATCAATTAAAAAGTGTCAAGCTGATCAGGCTCCACGGTTAGAACCGCCCCTTCTAGCTGAGGTGGATACACTACCCCTATCCATTGGGTTAAGACCATGTGCATAGGTTCCAATGATTACCCGCATCGGCACGAGGATTCTGCATAAAGGGTAAAGGTACCATAGCTAGAGCTATTGGTAAACACAATTAACAATATCACATAAGGCAACAATAACATGTATTTCAATAACAATAGTGGTTTGGCTTTCAACAATAATACAATGAAAGTGTAGTTCCAGAAAGAATACAAGTTAGGGTTTCATTCACAAAAAGTTCTCATTGGATAAACAAAATAGTTTTGGACCAAATGTCCTTTGGCAACCCAAGCTTAATAAGAAATCATAAAATTTAAAATAGAAAGAACTTGGGTCTCAAAGATCACAAAGGTTCACATATCAATATCACATTCTTGTAACACAACAAAATGTTGTTTACACTTATAACATGAATACCATGTTTAATCACGCTTGTAGCATGAACATAGTGTTTACTCACCTTGGGGTTCCTTTGCTCCTAGTACCCATAATCCCCTTTGCACTTCTAAAGCTCCTCAAACTCTAACATAATATTTGATTTAATACGTAGTATTTTATTTACTCATGATGTTCCTATCCCATAACTACCCATACACATATAGCATACACATTAGAGTTCACTCATAGGTGTACTCATCACTTGCACATGTCATGTTGACTTATAAGTTTTGCATACTTAGGCCTTATAGGCTCACATGAAAACATATTGCAATCATATCAATACCTTTTTAAGGTCATCACATTATCATTACCCCAATATCAATTCACTTGTCAATTATCTTAGTTCACTTTACACTTCCATACATGTCAACTTAACAATTAATCCTTCAAACATCGTGCTTAACTCTTATGATCCCTTTTACTTCATTAACTCATAATCATATGTTCATCATCAAGTCATCATGACATCTAGTTCGAAATTCCTCAATCACATTTGCATTCTAACCACAATACAAGGTTAAGATACCTTAAGTATACCTTAAGTATACCATAATGCATTTAGCTCATCTAGGATCATACCTTCAACTAACATGCAATTTCATCATCTATTATACATAGATACATGTCAACATTCACCAACACATCACATAAAATTTATAAACATTTGGACACAATTGTTCATGTAGGCCAAATGCATCATTAAGGTAAAAACCAAATTCTTCTTCTTTTTGTGCTTTCTGTCTATTTCAGAAATATGTAAAAACATGGTTTGAACCAAGATTTTTCATGTAAACATGACAAAAATCATTTTAGAACTTAAATCCATAAGAATCGGCCACTATTGGTGCCATCAATATATAAAAATTCAATCTTTTGCATTATAGTGCACAAAACATGAGTTTTCTTATTTTCGTTATTTTTCAGTCAATTCAGAAATATGCAAACAGGTTTAAACCATTATTTTTTATTCAATCATTGAAAATATCAGTTTAGAATACATTCCTCAATGAATTGGCAGCCATAGGTAGGGTTTATACAATAAAATTCCAAGTTCAAAGGCTTAGGTGAAAAATCATGAGTTTCCGCGCTTTCCGCGCATTTCGTTTATTTTATCGATAAACAGACACATGATTCAAGTCATTATTTTTCATCTAAACAAAACAAATATCATATTAGAACATCAATTCACACAAATTGGCAGCCATGTATTCATGAAAGAATAAAATTTTCCAATTTCCAAATCCTAATACGAAAACCTTGAATTCCTTTGTTTTTCAAAACTTTTCGGTCATCGCAGAAATATGCAGAAATATTATTTCATGCAATATTTTTCATCAAAACAAATCAAAAATCAGTTTAGAATGCAAACAAGTACAAATTGCCTCCCCCCCTCCCCTTATGATGTTTATGCAATAAAATTGTGATTTTAAGTTATAGAATTCACCTTTGGAAAAATCTTGCGAAAAGAATCGTGTTTTCAGTAGAAAATAAATTTTCTCTCCCAAAAATTCACTCAAACAGAATCGAATCTATAGAAATTAGTAATCAAATAGTTCAAAATAATTTTCCCATAATTTATTTCATAGAAAACAATTTAGAAAGTGAAAGAGAATAAAAACTTATGATTACGGTCACGAAATCACGAAACGGTGAAGCATTTTCGATATTTCAGTAGAGAGAATTATTTTGAGAGGTTTTTCTGCCATAATACAGAAAGAATGAGGGAATGGCTGCTGGAAACCCTTTTTTGGCTGAAAATTAGAATATATATTAGGGTTGGAGTGGAATTTCCACTATTACCCTTAATGAAATAGGTTATGAGCATTTTTGTGTAATGGGCTTTTGGGTATTTGGGCTTTTTCTTTAAAAATTTTGGCTGAAAGGATTTAAAATGAAAATAATATTTTTCTTTTTAATTTTGGAATATTTTCCTCAAAAATATTTATTTAAAAATATTTTTAAAATGCCCATAAAATTATTTTATGCTTAAAAATTGTTTTATGCATGAAAATTCATTTTATTTAAAATAAATTCTTTTATGCAAATGCACTTCATGTAAATCATTTATTTCACATTGGCAACACATATTATGCATATTAAAATAAATTTAATATGCCACATACTCATCAATCACTTAGATCACAAATTTTCACACAAGCACACACTTAACCTTATAGATTCTAATTCAAGCAATTTATCACGAAAATTCCTAGGGTGGGTTTGGGTTGTTACAGAGGTCCTTGTCGTAAGTGGGGTACTTCAATAAAGCACCATGGAGCTTTTTGCTAAAATATAAGATTAGCCTTTTTCCTTGCATAAGTACAGCCCTAATACCTACACCTAATACATCACACTCAATCTCAACAATATCATTAAAGTTAAGCAAAGTAAGAATGGGTGCCTTATATAACTTATCTTTTAATAAGTTAAATGCATCTTCTTATTCTTTTCCACACTTAAAAACACAATTCTTTTTAATTACCTTAGTTAGAGATGCAGTTATAGTGCTAAAATCTTTCACAAATCGTCTATAAAAATTATCTAATCCATGAAAACTTCTTACCTCACTTACCGATGAAGGCATAGGCCAATTTTTTATAGCACTTACCTTTTCTTCATCGACTTCAACACCTTGGGCACTAACCACAAATCCTAAAAATAAAATCCTATCTAAACGAAAAGAACACTTTTTAAGGTTAGCAAATAATTTTTCTTATCTGAACACATCAAGCAATCACCTTAAATGTTCCAAGTGTTCATCCATGCCTTTAGAATATACACGGATATCATCAAAAAATACAACAACAAACTTACCAATAAAATTTCTCAAAAGATGGTTCATAAGTTTCATGAAAGTGCTAGGTGCATTAGTCAAACCAAAAGGCATAACTAACCATTCATACAAACCATATTTTATTTTAAATGTAGTTTTCCATTCATCACCTTCCTTCATCATAATTTGGTAATATCCACTTTTCAAATCAATTTTGCTAAAGATAGTAGAACAATGCAACTCATCAAGCATATCATCTAACCTAGGAATAGTATGGTGATCCTTTACTGTAATGTTATTAATTGTATGACAATCAACACACATACGCATAGAACCATCTTTCTTAGGTAATAGCAAAACAGGCATAACACATAGACTCATACTGTCTCTAATATGTCCTTTAGTCATCAACTCCTCAACTTGCCTTTGAAGCTCCTTTGTCTACTTGGGATTACTTCTATAGGCTGGCTTATTTAGAATTGAAGCACTAAGAGTAAAATCGATTTGATGCTTAATACCCCTAATGGGTGGCAATCAATTGGGTATCTCTTTGGAAAGACATCTTCAAATTCCTATAAAAGAGAAACAAAAACACTAGGCAAAGAAACATTAAGGTCATTAGTGTTAAAATAAAGCTCCTTTTACATGAGTATAAGTATACTTTTCTTTGAAAACCAAGCTTCTTTAATATCACTTCCCTTTGCATAAAAGCTCACATGTTTCTTTTATTCTCAATAGTTTATTTTCCCTCATTTTTCTCACTTGAGCTCATTTTCTTACTTTCCTCAAAAATTTTGCTACTTTTCTCTTTTGTGCTCTCTTTTTCTTTTAGCACATCATCACTCACACTATTTTCTTTACTCTTGATTTCTCTCTCCTTTTGAATTCTTCTCAACTCAATCTTATAGATTTCTTTAGGTGAAGGTGGTGCAAGAGTTATCTTTCTTCCATCCTTCTCAAAAGTGTAGTGATTGGTGTAGCGATCATGCATAACCCTTCTATCAGATTGCTAAAGGTGTCCCAATAATAGATGACTTGCTTGCATAGGCACAACATCTAATAAAATTTCATAATTATATCATCTTATATTGAAAGCTACTAAAACTTATGTTGTCACCCTAATTTCCCCACAATCATTAAGCCATTATAGTTTATAAGGGTGAGGATGCTTAATAGTAGGTAACCCTATTTTTTTCAACTAAAGTGGTGCTTGCCACATTGGTTACACTACCACCATCTATGATTACATCACAAACTCTATCCTTTACAAGGCACCTAGTTTGAAATAGATTTTCCCTTTGTTGCATATCATCATGTTGGATTTGCATGTTCAATGATCTCCTTTTAACAAGAGATCTCCCACCTTCGGCTATTTCAAGTAGATTGTCCTCATCTTTGTCACTTGCATCTTTAAGAGGTGGCATTCTTTCTTCTTCAGCTTCTTCTTCACTAGCTGAATAGCACTCCCTGTCTTGCATATACATTATCTTTTTGTTTGGACAATCCTTCTTGTAATGACCTACACCTTGACATTTATAGCATATAATATTTCTAAAACTAGAAAGTTTAGCTTTTCCTTTATCAGGCTTGGGAAAGATGTCTTTAGAGCTTCTTTGGAATCGGCCTTAGGCTTGGATGAAAAAGCCTTGTCATTTTTTCTCCAATTTGATTTGAACAGTGCATTATAGGAGGTAGATAGCCGATTGGTGCTTCTCTTTTTCAATTGCTTCTCAACCTTCAAAGCAAGATGAAGCAAATCTTCAAGCTCCATATATGGTTATAGCTCAAGCACATTTGCAATCGCCCTATTCAACCCATTGAGGAATCTTGCCATTGTAGCCTCATTATCTTCTTCCACATTTGCTTGAATCATGGCTACCTCCATCTCTTTTTAGTATTCCTTAACACTCTTGGACCATTGAGTTAGGTTTTGAACACGATTTTATAGCTCCCTATAGTAGTGACTTAGTACAAATCTTCTTCTCATGATTGCCTTTAAGTGCCTCCATTCTTCTATGGGTTTTTCTCTATTTCTTCTCCTCTTTCACTTGGTATCATCCCACCAAATAATGGCATATCTATTAAATACAGAACCAACAAGCTTCAACTTCTTAGATTTAGTGTAGTTATGATAATCAAAAATTAATTCAATCTTCTTTTCCTAATCCAAGTATGCTTCGAGATCTATTATTGCATGGAATGTTGGAATTTTCAGTTTTATTCCACCATTGCTATCATCTTGCCCAGCTCTTGGCCTCACTTCTTCTTCATCAACATCACCAAATGATTCATCATTATCTTTAATCTCATCCCGCACTCTCCTTGGTACATGCCTAGCTTATCTAAGGAAATTTAGTGTCTGTCCTCTTGTGATTGAAACTTCTAACTAGTCCATTTGCTCAAGACCTCTTCGCTTATGTTGAACATTTCTTTGCTCAAATTGGTCCATTCTTTCATTAGTCCTTCTCTCCATCGTTTGGAGTAAGTCTTATAAGGCTTGGAATTTGTATATTTCCCCATGTGGATTCCCTTAGGTGTGACTCATATTTAAGTTGTAGAACAAAGTAGAGAATAGTTTCCTCACTTCTCTCCCTCACGTGTTTTACTCAAGTAATTTTGTCACTCGTGTTTAGTTTTAGACTCAATCAATGGTTTTTCTCTAAATGTGCTCACACTTAGCCTTTTTCCACTTAATATCTTGCCAAGATTAGTTGCAAAAATCAAATTAATACAATCATACTAAATTAAAATGTGAATAAAAATCCAAAGACTCAAAAAGATACAAGAAATAAGAAATCCTAATGACACTAGGAAAATAAAATCCTAATTGGACTAGGAAACAAGAATTAGAATTTGACTAAAAAAAAATAGAAATCCTAATTGAATTTAGAAAACAAAAGTTGAAATCCTAATAGAACTAAAAAAACAATATAGGAATCCTAATTGTGTTAGGAAACCTAATTAGACGCAATTAAAAGAATATAACTTAGAATGGAAGTAGGAAAGTCAAACCAGAAATCGAGAACGATTAGGAAACCAATCTTAGCTTATTTTGAAAGGATGCTTAGATTTGGTCAACTCCTTATTGAAAACTAAAATCTTTTTTTTTTTTATTCTCTTTGATTTGGTTAGGATTCCAACAATCTTCTTTTTCCTTTCCACTCTATAATTAGAAACAAAACACTATATATATTCCTATACAATTTGGATTGCCAAGACTCTTTTCTTTTCTTTTCTTTTCTTTTCTTTTTCTTGGCTAATTCTTTCTTTCCTCTCTTTTTTTTTTTTTTTTACAGTAATAAATTGAAAGGAAAAAATTAACAAACAAATTGAAGATTAACACAATAAGTCAACTGAATTTTGAAGTCTTCAAGCTTGGGCGAATTCTCCCTTTTTTCTTTTGAATTCGAATTGGTTCCCCAAATAAAGTATGAATTTGATCTTCCAACAAAACATGAAGAACAAAAATATGAAAGATAGAATGAATGAAGGAACAAATGAAAAAAGAAAAAAGGTAAAATGAATTGGATTTTTTTTTTTTAATTTCAGACCTGAAAACATAAGGAAATAGAATTAACAAAAATGAAAACAAAGGAATTTAATAACAAATGAAAATAAATAGAACAAGAAAACAAATGAAATAAAAAAAAACACAAACAAAACATAAAGATATAACCTGATTTAGAACCAAGCTCTGATACCAAACTAATACGAACCCTAAGTATGTTAAACTTGAGACCCAATTATCTTTATGCTTGTAAGCAACTCCTTGGAAAGCTAAACTAGGTTTTCCCCAAGACCTAAATTCAACCTATAATAGAGCACCTTGGAATATGATCACCTTTGGATGATGATCTCCGTGACATAATACCAACTCATGAAAGAGAATCTTTGAATAAATACGTATAAAGTAATTAGCTTTGATTGTATGAACTTGATTCAAGCAAGAATCAAAATCAAAAGATCGCACTGTTAAGAAAAACCAAATTTTATTGATCAAAACTTTACTTGGTTTTACATGAATAGTTAAGTTTATATAGATACTCAACCCTAAAGTAGAAATAAACATAGACTACAAAATCTTCCTAAATAAGGATTGAAGTTTCCTATTAAGAAATTAATTCCTAAACTGAATTCTAAATAAGAAATAACTCTAAACTCGTTTTGGGCTTTAAAACTAATATAAATAGGCCCAAAACTTATTAATTACATAAGTAAACCTTATTTAATTGACTATGGGCTTATATCATATTGATAGGGGCTTAAAAACATCAAAACTTAAGTAAAATAATGAAATTCAGAAAATAAAAACAATTCATATAGTAGCCTACACGCCCAAGGACATACCTATGTAACTAGACGTGTTGAACATGCTTCACCATACAAAAAGGAACACACCCAGGTACATGGGTGTGTACCTAACCCTATCAGTATGTTTTCATGCCACTTATGCAATTTCTTCTTATAGCTATGTTTGAAGTTTGACTCTTCATGTTCTGGCCTTCATCTGCTTGAATGATTGTCACTAAACTTTGATTTGAGTCTTGAATCCCCATTTTGATGAATGATTCATTTTTATATTCTTGAATTATGGCAAGCTCATCCCATATGCCTTAAATTATCCCATTTAGTGCTTCTTGGAATTTCTTCATTCTCACTCTTGTAATGGGGCCATTGGGAAGTTGAATTGGATCCTTGCCTTTGTATATTTCCTTGTTTGCATCAACTATGCCAAGTTTGTGCAAAGATGCCATAAATGCTAGATTTATGCCAAACTCCAAAAGCAACCTCCTATTCCACTCAACCTAATCACAACTCCTTGGCCTTTCGCAACTTGGTGTATTGATGTCATTAGGAAGGTAAGACCTAAATCTTTTACTGATTATGAATACATCCTAGTAACAATTGATTATTTCTCAAAGTGGGTTGTAGCTGCTCCTTAACAAGTATTGGATTCCAAAAGATTAGCTCATTTTATCCAAATTAACATCCTTTATAGTTTGGAGTCCTTTTCAAAATCATCATAGATAATGGGTCGCATTTTTAGAAAGAGGTGGTCCAATTATTGAAGAAAAAGAAGATATAACATCACATATCCTCTCCCTACTGGCCTCAAACCAATGGTGCAGTTGAAGCAGCCAATAAGGCACTAAAAACCCTCTTATAGAAGATGACTAAAAATCACAAGAATTGGCATCAACATTTGCCATTTGCCTTATAGGGATACCACACTTCCATCCGCACCCCAACAGGTGCAACTCCTTACTCAATAGTGTATGGTATGGAAGTTGTTTTGCTAATTGAGGTTGAAACTAAATAGGCCAGAATCATACGAGAATGTCAGTTGGAAGAAGTAGAATGGATAAAAGGTTACCATAATCAACTTAACACCATTGATGAAAAGAGAATGGATGCCTTATATTAGATTCAAGGTTATCAGCAAAATATATCAAGGCACTTCAACAAAATAGTCAGGGGCAGAGGCTTTGAAAAAGGAAATTTTTTTTTGAAAGAAATCGAAACTCCTATACATAATCCCATGGGAAAATTTAGACCAAATTAGGCTAGGCCTTATATACTCAAGAAGGTCCTGTCAAGTGGAGCGGCTATTCTCATGGATCTAGATGGGAAGGAGTTTGCCAATCTATGCAACTTGGATCAACTTAAGTGTTATTTTATATGAATGTCAGTTTTTGTTTGTAATTTTTCATGCATCATGTAATTAGAGCTACATGGACCTAATTCTCCAAATTATTCATTGAAGCTAAATGTTTGTAAGGATATATGTGGGCAGCCCATTATAGGTATGATTCAAATTTTAATAAAGCTATAGTTTTTTATGGCTTTTATTATTTGGTTCTTTGCTTGCATTCAAAAATAAATAAAAAATATAAAAAAAGGGGGGCTCGCTAGGTTGAAAACCCGAAAGGCCAGCTTAAGCAAAAGTAAGAGCAAATAAATGATGTATTATTCAAATTTCATTTAAAGAATGAAATTAATTTAAACACAAGGTCCAACAATGACCAATCTTTTGTCCATGGCTATATCTAAAGCCCTAAAGTCCTAGAGTTCTAAAAGTCTAAGCCACCTTCCTCTTCCCCTTCAAATCATCCACCTCAGGAGCAATCTCTTCTATAATCTCTTCATCCTTGATCTCACATAGTAAGGCCACCCTCCTTTTCTTCTCTATTAGCCAAAATGTAGCAATCCACCATAAGTTATACTCCTTCAACTTGTCAAACCTATAGAATGGTAGAACAGTATGAAAGCCTGTCATCCAGCCATTCTTAATAGCCCTAGCCATAGTAGGAGTAATCAAAGTGTATTGGAAGAAGGCACCATTAGGGGGGCACTGCTTGTGCATGAACCATCTATCTCATAACACTCATCCCTTGATAGAAGTTCACCATATGCAACCCCAACAGATAGACCATCTGGTAACCAAAGCTCATAATCATGAATCTCTTGATCATGTACCAAGGGCAAGACCATAACAACTCCTTTGAATCTAACTCAAGTAACCATGAGATCCACTCTGTCTTATAATTAAATTTGAGACTATCTTGTGAGACCTATACCAAGAGGTTGAGTAATCCTTGCGAGCAGAAAAAGCAACCACCCTTAAGTGATTCCTGAGCCATATCTGTTTTGGAATACAATTATGTGAAAAGGAGGAGTAGAAGGAAAAAAGAGTATAGGAAAGAAGGTTAGAAGCATACCTGTAGAATAATTAGGCTCACAGATCAAGGTCCATTACTCCTATATGCTCAATCCAAACTAAGAATAGTTTTAGCTAGGACAATTGTAGCAATCGAGTATCCATCTTCCATTTGTCTCACCAACTCTATCATTCTAATATCTCCCTAACCCATAAGGCCTATAAATGGAAAGCCTAAACCCAAACAAAAAGATAAGGCTCGTATGCAATGATCTTGCCAAACATCATCCTTGAATCCCTCGGGGTCATGGAACTCGTTGATCATAGCAGTAAGATCAACCCAGTCCCCCATAACCATAGGGATAGCAGTTGCTACATCCAATCCCAAAAGCCTCTAGAAAGAGTAAAAAAAACCTACCCTTTCAATTGGAGTAGCCAGATTCACCTCGGGATTAGATCCTAGGAGTACATTAAACTCCTTGAAAGTAGGGCACATCTCCTCTATACTAGCCCCAAACTTGAACAAGTGAACATCAAGATCCTAAAACCTCAAACAAGTTCTCAATAATCCCAATCAATCCTCACACCCCTTAGGGTTGATAGGGCAATGATCCCAAACCTCCCTTGATTTATTTGTTCCACTTGTTTAAGGTTCTTAGTCCATAAATGCACAGAGCGACTGAAGTAAGGCTCCATGGTGAAGAAGGAGTGAGAAAAAAAAAGAGAACAATAATAGAAGAAAGAAATAAAGAAAGAAGAAGAGCAAAAAAGAAAGAAAAATTAAAAGGAAAGCTTACCAAGGGACAAAGCAAAGCTGAAGTGAAGTTTTAAAGGCTAAATGGGGCCTATTTATAGAAGCAAAAAGGCTAAAAGATATGTCATGACCATTTATTAAGCTGTGATGGTCCTAGGGTATAGGAAGATATAAAGTCACCTAAACCTGTAGAACTCCTTTAACTTATAATTCTTCACCATTTATCATGTCGGGCCTTATCCCAAGATCATAACCTGATTACCTTTCCTTATTGCCTATTACTTGTTTAACTTTTTACATATTACCATATACTTACTTACCAATACCATTTATGTAGTCAACTCATAAAATTTCCAAATTTGCATTTCATGTCATTATCCAAATATTCATCACATAACCTACTATTTACAATAGTAATTACAATACAATTTTCAAAACGTATAAACCCAATGTCATTTTAGTACTAAAACAATATAGCTCCAAAACAATGTTCTTCATAGTCAAGAATCACAACTTTTGAAATTAACATAACAACTTGCAAGCGAAAGAATAGAGCTTGGAATTTACCCTACTAATTCATCAACCATACTTGATAAATTTAAACACCTAGGGAATGAGACAAAGCTTAGTGAGTACATAATAATATAATATATTGGGAGTATAAGGATCATTATCAAGATGGCTCATTATGGCAGTGAAGCAGCATTAACAAAATTATTCTTATGGATCAATTTCTCATTTAATATAGAAGTAAGATCTTTAGTAGAAATAGTAATTTCTTGGAAGTGGTATGCTTCCTACATATAAATTAATGAGTGGTAGCCTAAGCTTTGCTCACTCATATGCATCACATTACATAAGACTTATCAGGTCTTACAGTTAGGTGTTTCCCCTAAAGAGGTTGGGTACTCTTACCCTACCCACAGGCTTATACCAAGTGCACAAGGTTTGATGTATTTCCTCACATCAGAGAGGATTTCTACTTATTCATGGGTATCAACGAAAGATATATCAAAGGTCTACAATAGGAATTCAATGAAAAGTATTTTGGTGCATTGATCATTCTCATCATTTAGCACAATATAAGATCAAGGTAAAAGGCTCATCATGGTTAAATATCATATAAGGAAGATACGGATTTCCAAAGGGTTCAACAATCAATAGGCAACCATATATCAAATGTCATTTCAAGTACATGTTAAGGGATGGTAATTCAAGTAATGGTTCCAAGCAATAAGGCATAATTACATCATATTCTTAAGTACTCACCTTGGAATCCTTTGCTCCTATTTATGTTTAACTTTGATACTAGTGGTGCTCCTTGCACTCTTAGACAATATCCTTGTCCTTGTCTTTAGATTTTACACATTACATTTCAATTACACATTAATCACTTATTTGTTATGTCATTAGTTTAAATTTAGCTTAACTTGTTAACACTTTCATTTTGTTCATTATTCTACTAACTTATTACTAATTTTGACACTTGCCTTAATTATTTTCCAAATAGATAAAGGTATTCACTTTAAGGAAAGACAATTCCTTTCCTTCCAATTTCACATTTCAACTTTGAGAAAATCAATTTAAACAATTTCTAATATTCGATGGCATGAATTCTACTTCTACCATCCAATTCCTTAAATGAACCTAGTTCATTAAATTTGGGGAAAATCATTTCAATCAAGTGAATTTCAAAATTAACATTATACAAATCATGCTAGACCATTCTTGAACTTAATCCCCCCTTCAATTTCATGAATTCAAGTTCAATATTTAAAATCTCTAATTTTTCCATAAACCCTATCATTTGCAGAAAACCATTAATTCCTTATTCAATCTTCAAATTGATTATAGAATCATGAAACTAGCATGTTAGAAAGTCTATATCATCAATTAAACATGGAAAACAACCATTAGATTTTGAACTTTCTCTTTTACCCTAAGTTATGTCTTCAAAATTTCAAGTATTGAAATAAGTTTCTATAATTCAATTTGACACTTCCAAACAACTATTCTCCATCCCAAATAACCATAGATAACATTAGATGGAATTTAAAACACTTCCTTCATAATTTTATTAATGTGGCAGAAACCTTCCCCTTAGATGAGCTTCATGCTTTTCTTGCTATTTTCACTTATTAAACTTTGTGTTTCCAAGTCTAAATCTCATATTTAATCAAGGGACATATAAAACAAATATTTCCTAGTTATACTTCCTTTTGGATGAATTATATAGATAGAAGAAAAGGAAGTTTTTAATAACTATAACACCAAATTCATACTTAAAACACATAAATGAAGAGATGAGCATAAACTCTTACCTTGGATAGCCTTGGTTTGAATTACTATAGTAGTGGCATGAAATATAAAGAGTATGTTCTCTAGGAGTTGTGTTTTTGTGATAGTTTTGTAAAAATTAAGAAAATTGCACTTCTTTTTGTTTATATATAGAAGATGCATGGTGGTGATTTAATCACACTTAATCCAATGGTTAGGATTTAATGAAAATGAATGGTTATGATTTAATATAGTGAATGGCTAGGATCTCATTTAGGTTGATGATTTTCATCATATGGTATGAAAAAAGAAAAAATGTATTTAGACTTTTATGCAGGAAGGATGAAGACTCAAGTTGCTTAAGAATTTGACTTAGTCAATTTTGGTGGCTTCTTAGTCAAATTTTATGGCTAGCTCATCCTACACCCATTTAACCATGGTTAGCTATTTCTAACTTTAGTTAAGGCTTGTGGTCATCCATTTATGGGCCTTATGGGCCGGCCATTTAATGGGCTTGGGTCTTTGGAGTCCAAAAGCCCATTAACAAATCCATATGTGTACATTTCAACTTAGTAACTTAGCAAATTTTTCATTTCATTTCTGTTGCTTTAGAATACATATTTCCACATTCTAATGTCACTACACACTCTAGACATTGTTAGATAAATTCTATATATATTATAATGCACATTTACTAGCCCTTGAATAGCATTGTTCAAGTATGTACATCTTGTAAGCTCACTAGGTCAAACTAACTTTGATTGAAATCAACTTCTCATGTCACTATTATTATCTCCCAGTGACTTAGGAGGTGCTAATACCCATTTACTAGCAGATTCATATCTCAAATAAATTATTAACAGTCACATTAAGTCAAATTCGGTTTAAATTTCATTTTATCATAGAAGTGCTTATAGAAATTAATTGCATTTTACTCATTGTCACATTATTTATTAAAATTACTTCTATGGTGTTCTTATGATTCTTAATATACTAGAAAGACATTGAGTGGTATAGTAGATGAACATTATGGTGCCACCATTCCTAACACTAATAAGTTAGGGAAACCTTGGGTATTACATTCTACCCCCTTTAAAAAATTCATCCTTGAATTTTCAAAGCAGATACTCTCGATTCATAAGGCAAATAATAATACTTAGGTTACATATTTCAATTGTTTTCTCATACATATTTATCATCCCTATGAGTTTTCTATCATTTTCTCGCTATCTTTCTTATTCAAATTTCTCTGATGATTCCTCTTTAATAACAACTCTTATATTGTAAGATCTATTTTGAAATAGATGTCATCTCATTTTTTTAAGCAATCAAATATGTAATATCTCTTTCCTTACTTTGCATACTATAAGTCTATTTTCATATGTCAACTCATCATAACTTAAGTATTCTTAGAGTACTATATAGTTATCTTATTATTTCATTATAACCTCCAGAAGAGTATGTTAAAATGTTATAATCCCATGTCCAGTGATCATAGTCACTCTTAATACTCATTACAAATTACAAGCACTAAATCTTTAGACAAATTACTTCCATTTTTGATTTTCATTTACTATTAAAGAGTTCATTCCATAGTTAATCAATCCTTAACTATATATGTCTACAAACGATTATTTATTTATTTTATCAAACCAAACTTTCAGTCAATTTATCCTTTGTTAAAGCTTTTTCTACAACTTCAATCATTTTATCATCTTTTGAACATGTAATTATCATATAGTATATGCATAGTTATTTACAAATGAAAAACATAACAATGCTCACCTTAAATCTTTCATTAACTTATATGTTCTATCTCCATATACCAATTTCAAAATTTTACATTGAATCTTTATAATTCAATAGAATCTCAAATTAGCATATGGACATTCTTAGATTCTCTATCATTACAAATTGTCTTAGTTACTCCTAAATTTTAATATTCTTATCATTTTCATACTTGGTCATACATACATGCCTATATACACACTCATGCAATCAAATTTACAATTATTTCCTTATACGCACAGTTCGTCTTTATCATTCCCACACTTATGAGTATTATCCTTAACTTCAAATTTAGAACTTAATTCCTTTTCACTTTTTCCTTAATTTCATCAATTGCAGTTCCTCATTCCTTGAGTCTTGTATGTCACTTGTGACTTTCAACTTTACATAAAATGATTTAACAATATTTGTACTTCATCTTTCTTTAATCATAATCCTTTATCAGTTAGTTATTTCTAATTTCTTAATAACAAATCTCGTTGCACATTATCACATAAAGGAGTCTATACATACACACAATGTAGTAGGATAAATTCCCACTAACCATTTCACAAATGGTATTGATGCATCTATATGCAAAAATTCCAAAATTTCTTTTATTTTTTATCCTTTTGTCTAACAAAAGGTGATCTAGTTGTCTCTGCATTAGATATAAGACATCTAAGTTGAAGCAAGTTCATTCCTAATGGGTCATGACCTATGTTTTCCAACTTACTTATCAAATCTTCAGCTAATCAAATTAATGTTAGAAATCAAAGTTATTTTAAATTTAGATTTCAAAGAATGCATTATCATTAAAACACTTAAACGACAAGATTTATACTATCACATAACCATCTTGTACCATACTCTTTCTTGTTTTACTTGATAAATTTATCACAATAAATCTCATGTAATTACATTACTATTCTAACCCAACTCCCTTTTAGTTCCTTGTATCCCATACTTTGATTTTTCCCTTTTCTCTTCCTAAAGAAGATTCATTTATTCCTTAGTAAGGTCTTCTTGTTGAGCTCAATAAAGTATGTATATTCTTTTAAATTTTCAAGTTCTCTTTGTATTACATCCAATCAAACCTAATCACTCTATATGTCATGTACTTCAATTTTTTTAATTCTTATTGACATTCATATTTATGCATTTCCTTCTCTTTTACTTGCTTTCCCTATTTTATTATCAATTTATTACTTACCTTTCTTTCTAGTTCTTGACTTATGTCTCGATAAGCGTCAAAGAGAATTAAAATTTCACTTGATCAATGTGGTCCCTTGATGTATTCTAACATGGTTATCTAAATCTTCATTTCTATCATTCAAATATATAGCTTATTTATGACCTATGAAAATTTCTAGCACTTAGATTGTGTCCCTTATCTCCCTTTCATTCTTCATCTTTCAATAATTTTGAGCATTTTTATTACTTAGCTCATATCAACTTTCCTTTCCCTATATCTATGATTTTATTTTGATTAATACTTTTTCATTCTTACTACATAACTTCAAGCCTTTAATTTAACTATCATTACCTTGAAATACTTTTCATCTTTTTAATTTGAGTACATCCTTTTTTACATAAAATTATCCTTTTTATTTCCAAGAATGATCTTTAGGAAACTAATACCATCAACTTTGTCACAGGTTGAGTGGCATTAAAGGATATCTATCAAGGCATCCATGACAGAGCTATATCATTGCCTTTTTATAAACCTTTAAACAAAATGCTATGTTTCATTAGTAATTCCCTTGGTGATACGAACCCCAAGTATATTAAACTTGAGACCCAATTATCTTTACACTTGGAAACAACTCCTTAGAAAGCTAAACCAGGTTTTCCCAAGTCCGCGACCCAAATCCAACCCATGATAGAGTGCCTTAGAATATGATCACCTTTTGATGATGATGTCCGCGACACAATACCAATTCGTGAAAGAGAACGTTGGAATAATACACACAAAGTAATTAGCATTGATTGTATGAACTTGATTCAAGCAAGAATCAAAACCAAAAGATAACACTTTTAAGAAAACTAAATTTTTATTGATCAAAACTTAACTTCATATTACATGAACAGTTCAGTTTATATAAAGACTCAACCCTAAAGTAGAACTAAATATAGACTAGGAAATCTTCCTAAATAAGGATTAAAGTTTCCTAGTTAGAAATAGATTCCCATACCGACTTCTAAATAAGAAATAAACTTAAACTCGTTTTGGGCTTTAAACCTAACATAAATAGGCCCAAAACTCACTAATTACATATCCAAACTTAATTTAATTTAATATGAGCTTATATCATATTGATAGGGGCATAAAAACACTAAAAACTAAAGTAAATAATAAAATTTTGAAAATAAAATAAATCAAACAATTACTACACACCCAAGGACATTCCCATGTACCCGGGTGTGTTAGCTTCTGCCACTTTTTGATTTCTCTCCCATTTTACATTGTATAAAGCTTGAACTTCCATGTTTTGCCTTTTTTTCAACCCTTTTTATGCAATTCATCAATGTTGAAGCTTTCTTGAATGCAATTGGATCCATATGCAAAGCTTATGATCCAAATATACTTGATTAGCTTGTAAGAAACTTCATGCAACCTTCTTTCTTCTTGAATGACTCACCGATCATGTATAATGGTTTGATTACATGTCTTTGTAGGCTATCTTGGTAGAAATGATAACCTTGATGAGCCTTCTTGAAATCTTTAACTTGCAAATATTTGTAGAATTCTTCCAAGGCATATTGATTCTCATCACTTGGGTATTGAGTTCCTTATCAAATAGTTCATATTGTTTAACTTACTTCAATATATCATAGAATGTAAGAATTTGAGTGAGGTCCTTTACCTTTGGACATTTAAATTGCTACTATAGCATTATAGGAGGAGGCATCTATTTCCTTGACCATCTTGTTTCATCATGTTATCTCTTATCTAGCAGATTTTTCTCATATCTAAATTACCATACCTAATGGCGAATCTCATTTACTTTCCATAAAAAAAAATGTCCTAATCAAGTAAATACCATTTATCCATCATATTAGAATCTAACTTCTATAATAACATTTCAAGTCACGCTCTCACTATAGGAAGATCTTTCCACTTCCTAATGTTCCTCACTAGGGTGATAATTATAGCTTTAAATATAAAATTCATATTTCTACAAGTCATATTCTTCTTAAGAATTTCATATGTCATATTACATATCTCTATATACACTTCACATCAATTCACTCTTTTCTTAACAATTTCATATTCTTTTTTTCTCTAGGTCTAACTCATTTAGGGCATGCACCAATTTCAATAAAATTCCATCAATACTATTCTCTCATATTCATATGTCTTTCTTACTCTTTGAATTCTATATCACTCATAAACAGTTAAACTTTTTGTTCTTATTTAACGTTAAAAACATCATTGTAACCAATCAATTTTATTACATCAAATAAATAATCCGTTAAGACTAGTCTTAATTGCAACATCTTATTATCTAATTTTTCTTTCCATATTCAAATTTTCACTCTATTTGAACTAAACTTTTCATATCATTCACTTATCTCTATAAATTTTCTCTAATTAACTTTCTATCATCTTATCCTCATCAATAAAGTCCTTTATTCATATTATTTCATTCCTTATGTTACATTCTCTTTTACCTTTATAATCTCTTTTGCCTCATAATTTTCTATGTTCTTTACTTTAAAACTTGATCCATTCCACACTTTCTTCTTTTAATCAATTTCAAGGTTTACTATTTCTTATGGTATTTATTTTGACTTATTTAATTCTATCTCATTATCAATTCAATTTCATCATATTATATGTCTTGTAGATGGGATTTGTCTAGTCAGTCAATTTCATAAACTCCTTTTATATCATAACTTTTTTTTCCTTTAGTTCTTTTTAATTCTATACTTTATATATCTAGTATTTTCTCATACATTTTTTTACCTTATCATTCACTATTTTTACCATTCCACATCTCATTTGTTTTGCTTGACCACATTTAAGTTGTTTTTCTCTAGCCAACATATAATTCCACCAATTTCATACCTATCTTGTTTTATAGGTATTCTTTCCATTGTGAACTCATTCTCAATATAAGGTATTTTATCCAAAATCAATCCATGTTTTTATACTAATTCATTCTTAGCTTAGACTTATCTTTGTCAAGTCAAACAATCCTTAGTTCCTTACTTTCTTTTTAAAGACTATCCTTAGTCATATATACCTTTTTATGATTGTCAATTTCATACACCTTTCTTTTAGAATGATCCAACATTAATCATATTCTACTTTGGTCCTTTACTGACCTTATAACTTTTATATTACACATATGTAATGGGTTTTAGAACTTTTATATTACACATACATAATCGCCTTTCTTAAAAGTCACCTTAACACATACATGATTGATCACTTCCTCCTTTGAATATGAAGTGATCTTCTTTTAAATCATATTTAATTAATATTCTTCCTTTCACTATCCTTGATATTTACTTAAGTGACTAATGCAAACAAGGAAGCATACAAAGGCAAGGATCCAATTCAACTTCCACATGGTCCTATTATAAGAGCAAGGATGATCTTGCCACAATTCAAGAATGCAAAAATGAATCATTCATCAAGATGGGAATTCAAGATCCAAATCAAAGTTTAGTGATAATGATTTAAATAGATGAAGTCCAAAACGTAGAAAGTCAAGTTTCAAACATGGCCATAAGAAGAAAGTGTACAAGTGTTGCATGAAAGGCATGAAAGCTTGCTGACAGGGTCAAGTACACACCTATGTACCTGGGCGTGTTCCCTTCTGTATGCTGAAACATGTTCAACATGCCTTGGAACATACGCATGTCCCTGGGCGTGTAGGCTACTGTATGACTTATTTTTATTTTTCAATTTTTATTATTTTACTTTAGTTTTGATGTTTTTGGGCCCCCAACAATATGATATAAGCCCATATTCAATTAAATTAAGTTTGGTTAAGTAATTAGTGAGTCTTGGGCCGATAATATATCAAATCAAAGTTCATTCACAAATCTATATTTATGTCAAGGTTTACCCAACACTGTCCACTTCGTACAATAGTCACATATTGTATAGATATAAAAGAACTATAATATTGTATCACTTATTTCCCAATTTAAATTCTTTACTATGTGCACATACATAACATTTTCTATATTCAAAATCTATTCATTCATAATCCAATCTTATAGATTCCTAGAGTATCTCTCACTATCATTATATAACTTGCCTTAGGATATCTCATATTCTAAACATTGCACATACCCTACTATATGCAAGGATAAACATATTCACATTCACATTTCATGAACCTTCCATAAAATCACATTTAGGTTTTCACTTAGTAGCATTTAGTTAACAGTTGTTGCACACATACATCATAAGTGTAAAGGATTTAGTATACCCTCATCATTACCCACACCAGGTACATATTTTTCAAAACATCAATTGCACTAAGCCATATCAAAAATTGACAGTTAACTATAGCAAGAAATTTATTCCTAATAAAGCACATATACATACTAATTTAGATACTTTTTCACATAAGTAGTCATTTTCTTTTATGCACATTTTATCCATATCATCCCATTTTCATAGCATATAGCTCAGTCACATATATCATTTAGACAACATTATTATTTCCTTTTCCACAGTCATTATGTACATATCATCCTTCATACTAAAGAATCAAACTTTTATAGGTAATGTGGATCTAGCCTTAACGATATACTTCAAATGATAAGAAGGAATTTCCTATGCTTCATGGTTTACCCTACAACCCTTAGTATTTATAAAGTCTAAAGTGGACTTGAATCTTTTCTTTGATACCACCTCTATCACAACCCACTTATGAAGCCGTGATGGTCCTAGGGTATAGGGAAACATAAATTGACCTAAACCTGTAGAACCCCTTTAACTTATAATTCTTCAGCATTTATCATGTTGGACTTTATCCCAAGATCGTAACCTAATTACCGTTCCTTATTACCCATTACTTGTTTAACATTTTACATATTACCATATACTTACTTACCAATACCATTTATGCACTCAACTCATAAAATTTTCAGATTTGCATTTCATGTCATTATCCAAATGTTCATCACATAATACACTATTTATAATAGTAATTACAATACAATTTTCAATACATATAAACCAAATGTCATTTTAGTACTAAACCTTCAGTAACTATACAACTCTAAAACAATGGTCTTCATTGTCAAGATTCACAACATTTGAAATTAACATAACAATATCCAAGCGAAAGAATAGGGCTTGTAATTTACCATGTTGATTCATCAAGCTTACATGATAAATTTAAACAACTAGGGAATGAGATGAAACTCAGTGAGTAAATAATAATATAATATATTAGAAGTATAAGGATCATTATCAAGATGGCTCATTATGGCAGTGAAGCAGTTTTAAACAAAATTGTTCTTATGGATTAATTTCTCATTTAAGATAAGAATAAGATCTTTAGCAAAACAATAATTTCTTGGAACTGTATGCTTCCTACAAATATAAATTAAAGAGTGGTGGCTTAAGCCTTGCTCACTCATATGTAACAAATTACACAAGAATGATCAGGTCTTACAGTTAGGCGTTCCCCCTAACAGAGGTTGGGTACTCTTGCCCTACCCATAGGCTTATACCAAGTGCACAAGGTCTGATGTATTTCCTCACATTAGAGAGGATTTCTACTTAGTCATAGGTATCAACAAAAGACATATAAAAGGTCTACAATAGGAATTCAATGAAAAGTAGTTTGGCATATTGATCATTCTCATCATTGAGCATAACATAGGATAAAGGTAAAAGGCTCATCATAGTTGTCACATTCCAATTTTAGAGACATGATGATCCTAGAACATGGGGAGACATAAGTTCACCTAAGCCCATAAAACCCACTTATACTTATACAAATCATGCCTAGGATCATACCAAACCCCATGCACTAACTTAAATGTCTAATAATATAGGAAACTTCAATATGCAAAAGAATAGTTTAACAAAATACTTTGAAAAAATCTTATAAAGGAAATAACATTTAAAGTCTAAATAAAATAAATTATCAATGATTAATATCCCAAAATAAATTCCTAGAGCATCTACTAGTAACTCTTCATAACATAGTATAATTAAAGACTTGGACAAGGAATCTCCCAAGTGAAGTAGAAAGCTTGAGCCATCACCTTGCCTCTTCAAATTTGCTCCCTAGAACCACACAAAAGAAAGGGGTGAGATAGATGATCACAATGAGTAAACAGTATAGCATTTACAATATCATATATCACATTTTCAAAGAAAGCCCATTGCGTATAACATATAGTTCATGATTTACAAATCAAGGTTTCATAGTTTCACTTTAGTAAGATTTTCACTATAATAGGTTTGCAAAAAACACACTTATAGTACTTATCGCCCATAGAGAGTAAATGACTATGCTAGCTCATTCACCTAATGGAGAGGTGGCCTCATACTAAATTCCAACTCCCAACCCATAACTTATAAAGTCATGAAACTGATCAAGCTCCATGGCTAGAACTAACCCTTCTAGCTGAGGTGGATACATTACTGTTATCTATCAGGTTAAGACCATATGCAAAGGTTTTGATGATTACTTGCATTGGCACGAGGATTTCTGCATAAAGGATTACAGGTACCATAGCTAGAGCTAATGGTATTCACATATAACAATTGCACCTAAGGTAACAACAACATGTACCGGAATAATAATAGTAGTTTAACCTTTTGAACAAAAGATACAATAATAGTGTAGTTCCAAAAAGAATATAAGTTAGGGCAATGATCACAAAGGTATTATCATTGGATAATAAAAAATAGGTAAGGTACCATTATAAAAGGGTTTTTCATATCATTGAATAAACATTATTGGTTTCAGACCAATTGTCCTTTGGCAACCTAAGCTTAGCAAAGAAATCACATAATCCAATTTAAGACGAAAGTGAACTTATGTTTCAAGAATCTCAAAGGTTCCCATTAACATAATCATGATCGCTTGTACTTGTAACAATAGTATAAGATTTACTCACCTTGTGGTTCCTTTGCTTTTAGTACTCGTAGCCCTTGAACCTCTAGAACTCCTCAAGCTCCAACATAATATGTAATTCAATACTTAGTATATATTTAATCATCATGTTATCCTATCCCATAACTAGCCCATACACGCATAACATTCGCATTCACTTAAAGTTGCATATAGATGTGCACTCATCACTTGCACATAACATATTAACTTTAAAAGTCTTGCTCGTTTAGCTTTCTAGGCTCACATGAAAACACATTATAAATCATTCCAATAATTTTCTCAAGTCAAGCACAATGTCATGATCTTAATATCAATTCACTTTAATAATCATCTTAGTACACTTAACACTTCTATACATGTCAACTTATCAATAGCCTTTCAAGTGTCATGCCTATACTTATGCCCAATTCATTCAATTTATCTCCTCATCAATTCAAGATCGTAAATTCATTATTGAATCATCATAAAACCTATTTCCATATTATGCAATCACATTCATGTTGCAATCACAACATAAGGTTAAGATACCTTAAGTATATCAAATTGTCTCTAGCCTTACCTGGAGTCAATCCTTCAACCGGCATGCAATTTAACTATTTATCATTCATTGATACATGCCAATAATCATTAAAATACATTGCACAAAAATTATAGACATTGGAATAAGAATCCCAATGTAGGTCGAATCCCCATAAAAGAGAAAAACTGAATTTTCTTACTTCTTACACTTTCCATCTATTATAGTAATATGCAGAAACATGGTTTGAACCAAGATTTTTTAATGTAATCAAAACAAAAATCATCATGGAACATGAACATGTAGGAATCGACTTATATATAGATCCATATGCATGAAAATTTTCAACTTTAGATTTTAGGATGAAAAACTATGAGTTTTCTTATTTCTGATATTTTTTGATCATTATAGCAATATGTAAACATGTGATTTAAACCATTAGTTTTCATTCAATCACAACAAATATTAGTTTAGAACATTAATACACACAAATCAGTAGCTATAGATATTTTTTTTGCATGAAAATTCCAAGTTTGGGTTTAGAGTGAAATCATGAGTTTTTCTTGCTTTCCACGCTTTTCATTCATTACAGTAATATGTAAATACATGATTTAAATCATTATTTTCCAGCCAAACATAAAAAAAAATATAAATTTAGAATCCCAAAACACACTAATTGGCAGCCATTAAATTATAAAATAGTAGAATTTTCCAACATTCAAGTTCTAGGATGAAAACCTTAAATTTGCTTATTTTCTGAAACTTTTCGGTCATTAAAGTAATATGCAGAAATATGATTTAATTTGATATTTTTCATTAAACACATCAAAAATCCAAATATGCAGAAATTGTCCCCTCCTGTAATGTTTATGCATGAAAATTTTAATTTTGAGTTGTAGGATTTACCTTTGGAGAAATTGCATAGAAAGGTTGGTATTTTTGGTAGAAAAATTGGTTTCTCTCTCAAGAATTCACCTAGGCTGAATTTAATCAATAAAAATTAGTAAATATTCAGTTCAAAATAATTTTCCCATGATTAATTTCATAAAATCAAATAGCAAATTGAAAAGAAAGGAAAACTTATGAAACAGTTGTAAAATTGCAAAGTTTGAAGGTATTTTGTGAATTTCGGTAGAGAGAATAATTTTGAGAGAATTTTTCTATCAAAATAATGAAATAATAGAATGGTGGCTGCTGGAATGAAGGGCTAGCTGAAATCTTCATTGATATATGTAGGGTTTTTTGCAATTTCCAAGATTACCCTTAATGAGTTAGGTTATGAGTGTTTTTGTGTAGTGGGCTTTTGGGTAATTAGACTTTTTAATTAATTTTGGGGCTAATTACAAGTAATTTAAAATAAAAATATTTTTCTTATTATTTTCTTTAAAATTTCCCCCAAAACATTTATTTAAAGTTATTTTAAAATACTCATAAAATTATTTTATACTTTAAAAATCGCATTTTTGCATGAAAATTTATTTTATGAAAAATACTTTATTTTATGCTAATGCACTTCTTATAAATTATTTATTTCACAATAATAACCCATATTATGCGTATTAAAATTAATTTAATATGCCACATACTCATCGATCACATAGCAAATAAATTTCTATAAAAATACACACTTAGCCTTAATGGTTCTAAGTCTAGCAAATTGTCTTGAAAATTTCTAGGGTGGTTGTGGGTTGTTACAACGGTTAAATATCATACAAGGAAGCTATGGATTTCCAAAGGGTTCAACAATCAATAGGCAACCATATGTCAAATGTCATTTCAAGTACATGTCAAGGGATGATAATTCAAGTAATGGTTGCAAGCAATAAGGCATAATTATATCATATTATTAAATACTTACCATGGACTCCTTTGCTCCTATTTATGTTTAACTTTGATGCTAGTGGTCCTCCTCGCACACTTAGACAATATCTTTGTCCTTGTCTTTAGATTCTACACATTGCATTTTAATTACACATTAATCACTTCTTTGTTATGTCATTAGTTTAAATTTAGCTTAACTTGTTAACACTTTCATTTTGTTCATTATATTGCTAACTTATTACTAATTTTGACACTTTCCTTAATTATATTCCAAATAGCTAATGGTATTCACTTTAAGGAAAGATAATTCCTTTCCTTCCAATTTCATATTTCAACTTTGAGAAAATCAATTTAAACAATTTCTAATATTCAATGGCATTAATGCTACTTCTACCATCCAATTTCCTAAATGAACCTAGTTCACTAAATTTGGGGAAAATCATTTCTATTAAGTGAATTTCAAAATTGACATTATATAAATCATGCTAGACCATTCCTGAACTTAATTCCCCCTTCAATTTCATGAATTCAAGTTCAATACTTCAAATCCCCAATTTTTCCATAAACCCTAGAATTTCAGGAAAACCATTAATTCCTTATTCAATCTTCAAATTGATTATAGAATCATGAAATTAGCATGCTAAAAAGTCTATATCATCAATTAAACATGGAAAACAACCATTAGATCTTGAATTTTCTCTTTTACCCTAAGTTATGTCTTTAGAATTTCAAGTGTTGAAATAAGCTTCTATAATTCAATTTGACACTTTCAAACCACTATTCTCCATCCCAAATAACCTTAGATAATGTTAAATAGAATTTAAAACACTTCTTTCACAATTTTATTAAAGTGGTTGAAACCTTCCTCTTATGTTCCCTCATATGAGCCTCATGATTTTCTTACTTATTTTCACTTATTAAACTTTGTGTTTCCAAGTCTAAATCTCATATTTAATCAAGGAACATATAAAACAAATACTTTCTAGTTATACTTCCTTTTGGATGAATTATATAGATGGAAGAAAAGGAAGTTTTTAATAACTATAATACCAAAGTTATACATGGAACACGTTTAAGGAAGAGATGAGCATAAACTCTTACCTTGGAAAACCTCGATTTCAATTACTATAGTGGTGGCATGAAATATAGAGCGTATTTTCCCTAGGAGTTGCATTTTTATGATAGCTTTTGTAAAAAAGAAGAAAATTGCATGTCTTGTTGTTTATATATGAAAGATGGATGGTGGTGATTTAATCACACTTAATCCAATGGTTAAGAATTAATCAAAATTAATGGTTATGATTTAATCTATTGAATGGCTAGGATCTCATCCAGGATGAGGATGTTCATCATATGGTGTGGAAAAAGTAAAAATGTATTTAGACTTTTATGCAGGAAGGATAAGGATTCAAGTTGCTTAAGAATTTGACTTAGTCAATTTTGGTGGCTTCTTAGTCAAATTTCATGGCTAGCTCATCCTACACTCATTTAATCATGGTTAGCTAATTTCTAACTCTAGTGAAGGCTTGTGTTTATCCATTTATGGGCCTTATGTGTTGTCCATTTAATAGGCTTGGACCTTTGGAGTCCAGAAGCCTATTAACAAATCCATATGTGTACATTTTAAACTTAGAAACTTAGCAAATTTTTCATTTTATTTCTTTTGCTTTAGTATATATATTTTCACATTCTAATGTCACTACACTCTCTAAACATTATTAGATAAATTATATACACATCATAATGCATATTTACTAGCCCTTCAATAGCATTGTTCAAGTATGTACATCCTGTAAGCTCATTATGTCAAACTAAATTTGACTTCTATTATACCATTGTAACTTTGATTGAAATTAACTTCTCATGTCACTATTATTATCTCCCAATGACTTAGGAGATGTTAATATCCATTTATTAGCACTTTAGATTTATATCTCAAATAAATTATTAACATAGTCACATTAAGTTAAACTCGATTTGACTTTCATTTTATCATAGAAGTGTTTATCGAAATTGATTGCATTCTTTACTCATTGTCACATTATTTATTAAAATTACTTCTTATGGTGTTCTTATGATTCTTAATATACTAGAAAGATCTTGAGTGGTATAGTAGATGAATATTATGGTGTCACCATTGCAAACTCTAATATGTTAGGGAAACCTTGGCTATTGCATGACAGAATCTCGCTATTGTAACCATAGAGGAGCTCTATAAAACCATAGAGCACATGTGCAATTATATGATACGAACACCACATATATTAAAATTGAGACCCAATTATCTTTACATTTAGAAGTAACTCCTTAGAAAGCTAAATTAGATTTTTCCTAAGTCCGTGACCCAAATCCAACCCATGATAGAACACCTTGAAGTATGATCACCTTTGGATGATGACCTCCACGACACAATACCAACTTATGAAAGAGAACCTTGGAATAAATATGTATAAAGTAATTAGGTTTGATTATATAAACTTGATTCAAGCAAGAATCAAAAACCAAGAGATCACACTCTTAAAAAAAACTAAATTTTAACATAACTTCACTTCCTTTTACATGAGTAGTTGGGTTTATATAGAAACTCAATCCTAAAGTAAAAGTAAACATGGACTAGGAAATCTTCCTAAACAAGAATTGAAGTTTCCTAGTTAGAAATTGATCCTTAAACTAATGTCTAAATAATAAATAACTCTAAACTCGTTTTGGACTTTAAACCTAATATAAATAGGCCCAAAACTTATTAATTACATAAGCAAACTTAATTTAATTGACTATGGGCTTATATCATATTGATAAGGACCCAAAAACATCAAAACTAAAGTAAAATAATGAAATTAAAAAAATAAAAACAATTCATACAGTAGCCTACACGCCCAAGGACATACCCATGTAGTTGGTTGTGTTAAACATGCTTCACCATACAAAAGGGAACATACCCAAGTACATGGGCGTGTACCTGACCCTGTCAGTATCTTTCATGCCACTTATGCAATTTCTCCCTATAGCTATGTTTGAAGCTTGACTCTCCATGTTTGGGCCTTCATCCACTTGAATCATCACCAAACATTGATTTGAGTCTTGAATCACCATTTTGATGAATGATTCATTCTTGTATTATTGAATTGTGGCAAGCTCATTCCACATGCCTTGAATCATCCCATTTAATGCATCCTTGAATTTCTTCATTCTTGCTCTTATAATATGACCATTAGGAAGTTGAATTGGATCCTTGCCTTTGTATGCTTCCTTATTTGCATCATTCCTTCCTCCTCAAGATGATTCATGCATGAATCTCCCACATCTGCATCAAAAGGAGAAAGATCACTAACATTAAAGGTAGCACTCACATTATACTCACCAGGTAGGTCCAATTTGTATGTATTGTCATTGATCTTCTCAACAACTTGAAAAGGTCCATCTCCCCTTGGATGAAGCTTTGTTTACCTTTGAGCTGGAAACCTTTCTTTTAGCATATGTATCCAAACCCAATCTCTTGGTTTGAATATAACATGCCTCCTTCCCTTGTTAACTTGGCTTGCTATTTATTGGTTTTTCTTCTCAATTTTCTTGCGTACCTCCTCATGTAGTTTCTTCACCAATTCTGCCTTTCTCTTCCATCTAAACTACTGGTTTCATTACAAGGTAAAGGAACTAAATCCAAAGGAGTTAGAGGTTAAAACCATAAACGATTTCAAAAGGTGAGAAACTAGTAGTGGAATGCACAACTCTATTATAAGCAAACTTGACAAATGGAATGCATTCTTCCCAATTCTTTAAGTTCTTTAGGATAATAGCATGCAATAAAGTTCCCAAAGTCTTATTAACAACTTTAGTTTGACCAGTAGTTTATGGACGACAAGTAGTAAAAAACAACAATTTAGTTCCAATTTTACTTCACAAAACTTTCCAAAAATGACTTAGAAACTTAACATCCCTATCACTAATAATAGTTTTAGGAATGCCATGCAAACACACCACTTCCTTAAAGAATAAATTTGCAATGTTGGTGGCATCATTAGTTTTATTACAAGGAATGAAATGTGACATTTTAGAAAACCTATCAACCACCACAAAGATAGAATCTTTCCCCTTTTTTGATCTAGGCAACCCCAAAATAAAATCCATGGAAATATCAGTCCAATGGGTACTAGAAACAGGTAAAGGAGTATACAAACCTTGATTCAAAACTTTAGATTTAGCTTGTTTGCACACAACACATCTATCTGTGAACCCTCAATTTTGCACTCTCATCATCTAAACACATCCTTAGCACTTAATGAGTTTAATGCGCTACGCAGAGCCGTTACGGTGGTCCCACTACTCCATACCAACCAATCTCTAAATTACATTGCTATCCTTTAATTACATTGCTACTAGACAACCAAATTCCTAAACTCTATACAAACCAATCTCTAAAAAAAAAAAAAAAAAAAAAAAAAAAGCTCCACGTCAGCTACTGTTGGGGCACCGCTCAGAGACCCGATGGCGCCCTCGGCCCCTCCAGTGGCGGTGTCCCAACTACCCTTTTTGTAGTTCCTAAAATGCCCCTAATATGATTTTTCAGCTTTTTTCTAGCTCTACCCTTTTGGTTTCACTTTTTCACTTTCCAAACTACCCTCACCTACTTTTCCTATAAATACCCCCTCCATCTTTCATTCCAACACACCTCCAAAGTTGATATAGTTGGTTATCTATCAACTTTTTTCTTCTTCTATCTTCAATCACTCTCTAATTAATTAATTAATCTTTTTAATTAATTAATTAATCACTCTTTTTTCAAAAATCACTCATTTAATTAATTAATTAATCTTTTTAATTAATTAATTAATCACTTTTTTCCAAAATCAAATTAATCCTTTTTCTCAATCCACCTTTCATACAAACTAATTGATTAATCTTTTTAATTAATTAATTCATCAATCCATGCATTTCATCACATTAATTAGTTAATTAATCATTTTAATTAATTAATTAATCTCCTAATCAATTTAATCATCTGGTCCCGATAAAACGAAACTTCAGTATGCTAAAATCCTCTGCCCTTTAGAAACAAAGGTATCAGCCTTTTCCTCTCAAACCCAAACCAAAACAATCAATTTGATAAACTCCTGAACCCCCTTTTACTTAATCGTGGAACGAATTATGTGGGTTTTGATCCCCATTCAATAGGGTATGTAGGCACATTTGGAATCTAAATCCAAATCCCAATCAATCTCTTTTCCCCTTTTTTATAATCTATGAATGTTTCATTTTAATTTTCTCATTACACTCATGCCATGCTTATGCATAATATTTGTCATTCATGAAATCAAATTTTCAAATTCAAATTAAACTTAAGAGCGAAATTTAGATTATTTAAAACCAAAAACCTAGGCCCTGAACTTAACCTGTTTCGAGGCTAGTGATTTTTATCTATGGGTAAATTAATTAAAAATTAATGAATTAATGTCAATTTGGGTTTTTTCCTTAATATTTCGCAACTAAATAAAATTAAGGTGGTGACTCCTAAAATCATTCTCAAAATCAACCAAATCTGAACCCGAGGGTTCCATTATGAGTCTAGACTAGAATGCGCATCCCGATTCCCTCTATTGGACTGGACCAGTGCTCGGGCAAGGCCTCATAGCTGGCGACTCCACTGGGGACTAGTTGCCACCTTTTTTCAATAAAAAGGAAAATAAGAGGATTACTATTTGGTTAAGGAAAAATTTTTCCAAAATAATATCCATTTGGCTCATTAAGTAAAATTTGACTTTCATGCATCACTTTGCATAATAATGACTCCTTGCCTGAACCTTAGCTTTAGGAAAACTTTTGGATGGCGAGTAGCATTGGCTTAACAACTCTCTTTGAGTATGTTGGGAGATAGCAAAAGCATTCTAGCCCGTAATGAATCCTCGATCATTTTTATGGTGTAACGAGCAATCAGTACTGTTGGACCAATGTGAGGCTCCTTGCCTCACATGTGGTTAGGTATATCGATGCTCTAGTGGGATAGGGACCCTTAAATCAAACCACTCTTCACCCTTGTGCATATAATGACCCTAACTTTTGACCTTAGGTTCTATGTACCATAATAATTGATACTCTTGCATCTTTATGAAACCTTTTTCGGCACACACCACGTCACGATCATGCAGACATAACATGAGAAGCTCAATAAGGTCAACCCTTAAACACCTCAAAGACCCAAACCGGTGGTCCATTACTCTAAAACACCTCACACACTCACCTTGTCAACATTTAAACCCGGTGACCAACCATGTGGAGGGAATCCTTTTCCTGACACATATTCACATTCATGCCATTTTAATTATGTATTCTTATCCTTCTTTTTGTCTGTTTTCTATTTAAAGGTACCAATGGCTAATACCTTCAACTTTGATCAAGACACCATGAGTGCTTTCTTTACCAGCCTCCTTAAGAAATAAGAGGAAACTTTCAATCTGCACTCATCATTGCTCTTCATACCCAAGTTGAAACTTTCACCAATACTCCCAATGCCCAATCCGCCACCTTTACTGATGCCTTCAACTCCCAATGCTAGTCCATCATCAATGAGGTCAAGGAAATGACCAATGCCACTGTTGCTCCCCCTCCTGCTCATATTGAGCTTGCATCTACCCAATCTAGGACTAGCCATGCCCCTACTTTTATTCCTCCCATTATTGATCTCACCGATAAAGGGAAAGCACCTAAAACTCTAACCTCTCCTATCATGGACTTAAACATAACCACTCCCTCTCCCACTATGAATCCTTTTCAAAGTGGAGATTTCTTTAGCTTTCCTAAAACTAAGAAATTGATGGAGAAAATTGAGGCCATGGAGAGAACACTCAAAAATGTCAAAAAGCATGAAGACATAATAGATGTTGACTCTTAGCTCTCTTCACAAGTGCACGAGTTCCACCAAAATTTAAAATGTTGGTCATGGACAAGTTTAATGGCACCATGTGTCCCAAAACTCATCTCAAGATGTATATGGGTGCCATAAGATCTTTTGGTGTGGACGACGAGCTCATTGCTCAGTTATTCTAATAGTCCTTGATTGGAGCTGCTGTTAAGTGGTTACTAGATCTCGATCAAAATCACAAGAAAACATGGGATGATATCTGTAATGCTTTTGTCAAGCAATACCACTATAACATCAAGGTGGATGTCACCCATTGAGATTTGAAAACCACCAAACAAGGGCCAAGAGAATCCTTCACTGCGTTCTTTATAAGGTGGAGGACAAAAGCAGCTCAAATGGTGAACCATCCATCTGAAGTAGAGCAAATTGACATCATTGTTAAGAACCTCCTCCCCTAATTCCAGATGCATTTGCAAACATAGTACCTCCCTAACTTTAAAGCTCTCATTGCCACTACCACCAAGATCAAGGATTTGATTCAATCAAGATGAATCAAGGACGAATCCTCTAGGTATCACAAGAACACCACCAATACCACCCAAAGAGAGGGAGAGGTAAATGTTGTGTCCTATCACCAGTCGATGAAGTTAGAAACAAGGAGGACTTTTTTTGAGCTAGGCATGCCCCTTAGCATCATTTACAAGAAAGCCTTAGAGGCTAATCTGGTTAAGCCCTTAGAGCCATGACCTCCTCCAGGCCCCTTGCCTAAAGGTTATAATGCTAATGAGTACTTCGACTATCATCAAAGGCTGGGGTACAAAACTGATGCATGCAAGGCTCTGAAGCAAAAAATCTAAGACCTCATTGACAGTGGAGACATCATTGCTCCTAAATCTAACATCACTGAGTTCACCCAACCGTCTCAAAGCCTAACCCAAAACTGGTATTTTGATAACAGTGCCACCACTACTATGCCCCTATCCAAGTCTTATGAGTCCATGTTTGTGTCATTTGAGTCTGTGTCTAAGTCACTTAAATCAGAGTCTTTTGAGTCTATTTTTGTTAAATCTTTCTTTGAATTTGAGTATGTCAGGTCTTACCCTTCGGAGTCTATATTTTGCCTTCAAGGCTTATCCTTTAATATACTCATGATGGGACTTTTATCAGTAATAAAAAGTTTGAACTTTTTTATTTGCTTTAATTTTTTCTGATTCATCTTCAAATGGGACATCTTTTAAAAATAAGCAACAAAAAAAATAAAAAGGCAAAAGAATTAATAATTATGGCACATAAAAAAAATCCAAAACCCATACATTGCATTTGCATGGTAGTAATATAAAAGCTCATGAGTTGTTTTGTACAAAACAAGATAGGGATGATCTAAGCATCATAGTTCATGAGATCTCGACTTACACACACAAGAAACCTATTAAGGAGAAGCTGTGGAGAATGAAGATCATAATTATCAATGGAGATTAGCCGAGCACTTCAACTAGAAGATGAGAGACAAGGGTTCGTAGGAAGGAAATTCAATTCTGGGAGAAATCCAAGCCCTTATTCATGATCCAAGAAGAAGTTCAAAATGAACTGGGCTGGACAATACATGCTCAAGAAGATCGTATCCAATGAAGGCGCCATCTTCATAGACATGGACGAAAATGAATTCTCCCATCCTAGCAATCCAGATCAGCCAAAATGATACATCATCTAAAGATTACATCTGCATTTTATTTTTATTTCTCATGCATATGTAATTAGAACTATGTGGACCTAATTCTCCCTAAAAGAAATAATCGACAAAAAAGTGATGTAAGGGATATGTAAGCAGCCCGACTCTGGTGTGGTCCAAATCATAATACAAAATATTTTGTTTGCATCACATTCTCATTTCTTTGTGCCTAGTACATCGTCCACTTAATTCTTTTGCTTAAACAAAAAAAAAAAGAAAAAGAAGAATGCTCGCTAAGCTGAAAGCCTGAAAGGGCAGCTTAGGCAAAAATTAAAAGCAAAAATAAAAAATGTCTCATTTAATGATGATCAAATCTTGGAAAATACAAACCCATCATAAAAGATAGCCCTTTCAATGTCATCTATAGCTTATTATATTTCATGTAGTCCTATCAACCTATAATTATTTCAAAAAAAAAAGGGGTCACGTTTGAAGTCATGGTCTAGCCAGTCCTCCTCTACCTCCTGAGATACAAATATCTCGTGTCCTCATCATAGTCAAAGTCTGTCAGTCACTATTGCAACCTGTGGTGTCACACTTCCAGTAGATCCTCAAGTCTCCTTCAAATAATGAGTCACCCCCTTTGTTTGAACTGTAGTGCTCTTGTTACTAATGGCTTCTCATACGGTCTCTCCTTCCTCAGTTGCTTTATCCTCTATTCCTCTCCACAGGGC
Source organism: Reutealis trisperma (assembly GCA_947687605.1). Classification (NCBI taxonomy): domain Eukaryota; kingdom Viridiplantae; phylum Streptophyta; class Magnoliopsida; order Malpighiales; family Euphorbiaceae; genus Reutealis; species Reutealis trisperma. The sequence continues at coordinate 559,538 of CANTUT010000908.1, forward strand.
AACCTGGTACTCTTTCTTAATTGGCCAAACCACCTTTATCAACTATCTAGCATACCTCTCTATGGTCCCAAGTGAAATCCCAAAATAAATAGCATGATAACTCCTCAGCTAGCCACCCCTTAATAGCTCTGGTAATGGGAGCTATGATCTGCACAGACATTAAGAAAGAAAAATTAGGGGCATATCCTTAGTCTGCCTAATATGCCTCAAAACCCTCATCCCTTAGTGGAAAGCATTCAAACTAAGCCCAACAGGCAAACCATTTAACACTCATAAGCCCCAGTCATGAGAGATCTAATCCTTTACCATTGGCAGTGCTAAAAATGTCCTCTAGGGGCAAGCTGCAAGCAACCATCTTATCTGACCTCTAACTAAGTCTCAGTAAGGCATGTGCAGACTAAAAAATAGGGGCCATCACCTTAAAATGATCCATCAATCACACTTCCAAAATAACCCAAAACTTAAAGCAGACTCCCACAAAGCACCTCCAACAAAAAGGGTAAGAATAGAAAAATTTTCTCACTTGGTGAATAACTAGCAAGACAGTTCATCTTTCTAAATCTTGAACAAAGCAATTAAGGCTCATTAGTGTCTTTGCCAGCACAGCTTTAACCACAAACTGCCTTTGTTTCATCTGCCACTCTGGTATCACCCCAATCAACAAACTCATAACCAACACTTAAATAGAAAATCAAGGTCCTCATGTTGAGCCTCTGCACCCCTCATATCTCCTTGGTCACTAAAATCATGGAACTTCTCAATCACAGCAGTCAAATTCACTTGATCATCACCAACTATCATCTGGCTCGCAACATCTTAAGGTAAGTTAAAAACTCCTAAAAAATTCAAAAAATGCCAGACTTTGAACTCTGGCACCACCAAAGTTGCCTTTGAGTCGTAGCCAAGCCATATTCCCTATCTCCCTAGAATAAGCACAGCTCCTCCTCAGTAGCTCTAAAACAAAAATCACAGGCCACCACATTCCAAAACCTGAAGTAAGCCCTCAAAAAAATCTTAATCTCTTTGTAATGCCACTATGGCAACTATTCCATACCAACCCAATTTGAGTTCCTCAACCTTGTCAAGTTCCTCAATCCATAAATGCATGTCTCCATAGGACACAAAAGTCACATGAAAAAAAATTGCATTCATAAAGCAAATGTGTAAATCCACCCTCTTGCATCCATACAATCATCCATTACAGACATCAAATAAAAGGTCTATGAATTTTGAAACATGCATGCATCATCTGTGCACTAACATTTGTGTAATCATCTGCAATCATGCATCACTATGCATAAGCTAAGCCAATAGCCTCACTGACATCTCTTAAAGCTTACCAATACTTCCTCAAAGCTAACTGACACCTCCTAAAACTGACCAGTGTCTCTTTGAGGGTAAATGATACCTTTTCAAATCTAATCAACGAAGTGTGACTTCTAGAGTCCCTTTACTCCCAGCAAAGTTTCGCTAAGCTTTTAGAAAGGCCCAACCCCTCACATTCAAAAGCCCAAGTTTCTTTGGCACAACCAAAATCTTATCAAAACCTCTAGAGCTGACTCGCTATAGGTTGAGACTCTCCTTTCACTAAACTATCAACTCCACCCATAAATGTCTAGAAACAGTCACCTAGACATCCATATGGTTCTTTTTTCCATCTCTTTCATTCAAATCCATTAACTCCACCCATAAATGTTTAGAAACGATCACCTAGACATCCATGTGTTCCTTTTTCCATCTCTTTTATCCAAATCTATCAATTTCACCCATAAAAATATCTAGAAATGATCACCTAGACATCTATATGATTTCACTTTCCATCTTGTTTACAGATCAACTTTACCCCCAACATTAAAGCCAGATAAATAGCTTTGATTGAGATTTACCCCAGATCATCTTTATCTCCAACATTAAGGCCGGACATATAGCCTTGATTGAAGTTCACTAAATCTTCTCTAGCATTAAGGTTAAACAGATATCTTTGATTAAGATTTACCCCGAATCTTCTTTACCTCAAGCATTAAGGCTGGACAGATAGTTTTGATTGAAATTTTACCCTATATCATTTTTATCTCTAACATTAAGGTTGGACAGATAGCCTTGATTAACATTCACCAAATCTTCTCTAGCATTAAGGCCAAATAGATAGCCTTGATTGAGATTTATCCAAATCTTCTTTACCTTTAACATTAAGACTAGACAGATAGCCTTAATTGAGATTTACCCCAAATCATCTTTATCTCTAACAGTAAGGCCAAACAGATAACCTTGATTGAGATTTATCTTAGATCATCTTTACCTCTAACATTAAGGCTGGACAAATAGTCTTGATTCTTCTTTACCTCCAACATTAAGGCTGGATAGATAGTCTTAATTGAGATTTACCCAAATCATCTTTATCTCCAACAGTAAGGCCAAACAGATAGCCTTGATTGAGATTTACCCCAGATGATCTTTACCTCCAACATTAAAGCTGGACAGATAGTCTTGATTCTTCTTTACCTCCAACATTAAGGCTGGATAGATAACCTTGATTGAGATTTGGCCCAGATCATTTTTATATCCAACATTAAGGCTGGACAGATAGCCTTGATTGAAATTCAACAAACCTTCTTTGTCCTCAAACATTAAGGCTGAATAGATAGCCTTGATTGAAATTCACTAAACCTTCCTTGTCCTCTAACATTAAGGCCAGATAGATAGCCTTGATTGAAATTCACCAAACCTTCTTTATCTCCAACATTAAGGTCGGACAAACAGCCTTGATTAAAATTCACCAAACCTTCTCTATCTTCTAACATTAGGGCTGAACAGATAGCCTTAATTGAAATTCACCAAGACCATTCTCGTATCCAATATCAAGGTTGAATTGATAGCCATTGATAAAATCTCATTTATCCTACGGGGCCTCCACCTAAAGGACATGACAAGAACACACAAGCCCAGAGTCTAACATGGCACCTCTTCCTAATGTTCACAATCATCAGAATCACCTTTTGTTCAAAGCTGATTTTGATGAGGGGACAATTGTGAACCCTCAATTTTGCACTCTCATCATCCAAACACAGCTTTAGCACTTGCTGAGTTTAATATGCTACGCAAAGTCGTTATGGTGATCCTACTAATCGGTTAGTAGGTGGGACAAAAATTTTTTTACCCTTTAATTACATTGCTACTGGACATCCAAATTCCTAAACTCCATACCAACCAATCTCAAAAAAAAAAAAAAAAAAGGTGCCATGTCAGCTGTCGCCAGGGCAGCCACTAGCACCGCCTAGAGACCTGGTGGCGCTGCTGGCTCCTTCGGTGGTGTGGTTCCCACTACCCTCTTTGCAGTTCCTAACATGCCCCTAATATGATTTTTCAACTTTTTTTTAACTCTACCCTTTTGGTCTTTTCACTTTTTCACTTCCCAAACTACCCTCATCCACTTTTCCTATAAATACTCCCTCCATCTTTCATTCCATCACACCTCCAAAGTTGATATAGATAGTTATCTATCAACTTTTCTTCTTCTTCTCCCTCCAATCACTCTCTAATTAATTAATTAATCTTTTAATTAATTAATTACCTCACCCTAACCAAGTTAATTAATCTTTTTAATTAACTAAAACTCTTTTTTAATTAATCACTCAATTAATTATTTTTTTAATTAATTAATTAATTACTCTTTTTTCAAAAATCACTTAATTAATTAATTAATTAATTAATCTTTTTAGTTAATTAATTAATCACTTTTTTTTAAATCAAATTAATCCTTTTTCTCAATCCACCCTTCATCCAAATTAATTAATTAATCTTTTTAATTAATTAATCCATCAATCCATCCATTTCATGACATTAATTAGTTAATTAATCATTTTGATTAATTAATTAATTAATCTCCTAATCAATCCAATCACCCAGTCCTGATAAAATGAAACTTTGGTCCGGTAAAACCTTTTGCCCTCCAAAAACAAAGGTATTAGCCTTTTTCTCTCAAACCTAAACCAAATCAATCAATTTGATCAACTCCTGAACCCCATCAATTTAATTGTGGAATGAACTATGTGGGTTTTGATCCCCATTCAGCGGGATACATAGGCACGTTTGGAATCTAAATCCAAACCTCAAATCCAAATCTCAATCAATCTCTTTTTCCCTTTTTTGTAATCTATGAATTTTTCATTTTAATTTTCTCATTATACTGATGCCATGCTCATGCGTAATATTTGTCATCCATGAAATCAATTTTTCAAAGTCAAATTAAACTTAAGAGCCAAATTTAGATTATTTTAAATAAAAAACCTAGTCCCCGAACTCAAGCGAGTTCAAGGCTAGTGATTTTTATCCATGGGTAAATTAATTAAAAATTAATGAATTGGAGTCAATTTGGGTTTTTTCCTTAATATTTTCCCAACTAAATAAAATTAAGGTGGTGACTCCTAAAATCATTTTCAAAATCAACCAAATCTGAACTCGAGAGTTCGATTATAAGTCTACACCTGAATAAGCATCCCGATTTTCTCTAGCAGACCGGGCTGGTGCTCGGGCGAGGCCTCACACTATCACAGATTTGTTGCACATCCTTTGTCATTTTAGGCTAATAAAAGTGTTCATGTAAAGTATCTAAAGTTTTGGTGATGCCAAAATGTCCCATTAACCCTCCCCCATGTGCTTATTTAATAAGCAATTCCCTTATAGAACAAATAGGTAGGCAAAGTTTATTTTCTTAAACAAAAACCCATCCATTTTATGGAATTTATCACATGCAACTTTCTCACATGCTTCGAAAATGCTAGAAAAATCAGAATCATCAACTTGTAAGAGTTTAATGCTTTCAAATCCCAACATTCTTGCATCCAAAGAATTAAGTAAAGCATACCTTCTTGAAAGTGCATCAGCCATAAAGTTTTCCTTACCTTACTTGTACTTGATCACATATGGAATGGTCTCAATGAACTCAACCCATTTGGCATGCCTCTTATTCAACTTACCATGCCCCTTTAGGAATCTCAAGGATTGATGGCCTGTGTGAATTACAAACTCCTTTGGCCAAAGGTAGTGTTGCCAAGTCTCCAAAGCTCTAACCAAAGCATAGAGCTCTTTGTCATAAGTGGGGTACTTCAACAAAGTACCATGGAGCTTTTCACTAAAATATGTGATTAGTGTTTTTAAGTAGGGAAAAGAATAGCCCCAATACCTACATCTAATGCATCACACTCAATTTCAAAAATATAATTAAAGTTAGGTAAAGCAAGAAGGGTGCTTTACATAGCTTATCTTTCAATGAGTTAAATGCATCACCTTGTTCTTTTCCCTACTTAAAAACACAATGCTTTTTAATTACCTCTATTAGAGGTGCAGTTATGATGCTGAAATCTTTTTCAAAGCATCTATAGAAACTAGCCAACCCATGAAAACTTCTTACTTCACTTACTGATGTAGGAATAGGCCAAATTTTTATAGCACTTACCTTTTCTTCATTAACTTTAACACCTTGAGCACTAACCATAAATCCTAAAAACAAAATTCTTTCTAAACAAAAGGAATACTTTTTAAGATTAGCAAACAATTTTTCCTTTCTCAACACATTAAGCACATACCTTAAATGTTCTAAATGTTTATCTATGCTTTTAGAATACACAAGGATATCATCAAAATTGACAATAAGAAACTTACCAATAAAATTTCTCAAAACATGGTTCATAAGTCTCATGAAAGTGCTAGGTACATTAGTCAAACCAAAAGGCATAACTAACCATTCATACAAACCATATTTTGTTTTAAAGGCAATTTTCCATTCATCATCTTCCTTTATTCTAATTTAGTGATATCCACTTTTCAGATCAATTTTTCTAAAGATAGTAGAACCATGCAACTCATCAAGCATATCATCTAACCTAGGAATAGGATGGCGATAATTTACCGTAATGTTATTAATTGCATGGCAATCAACACACATATGCCAAGAACCATCTTTCTTAGGCACTAGCAAAATAAGCACAGCACATGGACTCATACTTTCTCTAACATGTCTATAACAAGCCACACCTATCATAGAAGTCATGACAACTTGAATTTAGAGCAATTATGGCAAAATGTGTGCTTTTATGAAAATTCTTGTGTTATGCAATTAATGAGTATGTGGCTTGTTAGATTAGTTCTAATATGTATAAAATAAATTATTATGATCAAATAATTGATTTATATGAAGTACATAAGCATAAAATGATTTATTGCACATAAAGTGAATTTTCATGCACAAAGCGATTTTTAAACATAAAAGAATTTTTATGAGCATTTTTTAAATATTTTTAAACAAATATTTTAGGAGGAATTTTAATGAAAATAATAAGAAAAATATTTTATTTTTAATTACCTATAATCAGCTCATAAATAAAATTAAAAGGCCCAACTTACCAAAACCCAACACACCAAAACACTCCTAACCTATCTCATTAATGGCAAATTTGTAATTTTGCCAAAATCCTACATATTTAAAGCTAAAATTTGGCTAGCCCCTTGGTGAGACAACCATCCTATTATTATTCATAATTTTTATAGAAAAACTCTCACAAAAATATTCTCTCAACCGAAATTCATAAGGTGCTTTCAAACTTTGCGATTTTGTGACCGTTTTCGTAAGTTTTTCTATCCTTCCAATTTACTATTTGATTTCTATGAAACTAATTATAAGAAAACTATTTTGGGCTATCAATTTACTATTATTGTGATTAAATTTGGCCTAGGTGATATTTTTAAGGAGAAATCGATTTTTCCACCAAAAACACAACTCCTTCTTCGCACATCTACCAAAGGTGAACCCTAAAACTTAAAGTTAGAATTTTCATGCATAAATATATGGGGGGTTGCCAATTTGTGTATTATTGTGTTCTAAATTGATTTTTATTGTGTTTAGATGAAAAATATTGATTTAAGTCATATTTTTCTATATTACTGTAATGATCGAAAAAGTACATAAAATAAGAAAATTCATGGTTTTCACCCTAAAACTTAAAGTTGGAAAATTTTCGTGTATGTATTTTAAGATGAGTGCCAATTGGTATATTAAAGCATTCTAAAATGATTTTTGACATGTTTACATGAAAAATATTGATTTAAATCATATTTTTGCATATTATTATAATGAACGGAAAGTACGAAAAGTAAGAAAAATCCATGTTTACCTTGATTATATGATTCGGCCTATAGAGGAATTTTGATTCCTATGTCTATAATTTTTATATGACATATTTCAATGATTATTGGAATGTATACATGAATGATAAATGATTTAATTATATGTTGGTTGAAGGATTAACTCTAGACAAGCCTAGAAATAATTTAGTCTACCCAAGGTTTACAAACCTTTTTACTATGTTATGATTAATATGTGTATATGATTAGGTGACAAGTGAAATAGGTCTTATGATGTGTTAATAATGAATTAATGATCTTAAATTGACTATGAGATGGATGGTATGATTTGTTCAAAAGAGATAAGCGTGACCCTTTAAAGTTACTTGTTAAGTTGATATATGTGTAGAGTGTTAAGTGTACTAAGTTGAATGTTAAATGGAATTGATATTAAGATCATGATATATTTTGTTTGAATTTAGAAAAATCATAGTATTAGTTATAATGTGATTTCATATGAGCCTAAGAAGGTTAAGTATATAAGACTTGAAAGTCAACATGTTATGTGCAAATGATGAGTGCACTTCCAAGTGCAACTCTAAGTATATGTGAATGTTATATGTGCATGGGGTAGTTATGGGATAGGATAGCATGATGATTAGGCAAATGTTAAGTATTGAATTATAATGTTATGTTAGAGCTTGAGGATTATTAGAAGTTCAAGGTGAGTAAACATTATGTTCATGTTATAAGTACAAGCTATCATGTTATGTAAACCTTTAAGATTCTTACAACCCAAGTGCCTTTCTATTCTCTATTATAACTATATGACTTCTTTGTTAAGCTTGGGTTGCCAAAGGACATTTGGTCCAAAACCATTTTGATTATTCTATGATAAGAAAGAACCTTGGTGATTGTTGTTTTACGTATTATTCTTTTTGGAACCATACTATTATTTATCTTTTGTTCAATAAGTTAAACTACTATTGCTATTGTGCTACATGTTATTACTTTCTTAAGTGTTATTATTATAAGTGATTGTCATTAGCTCTAGCTATGGTACCCATGGACCTTTTATGCAGAAATCCTCATACCTATTTGGGTAATCATTGAAATTTATGCACATAGTCTTAACCTGATGGATAGGGGCATAGTATCCACCTCAATTAGAAGGGGAGGTTCTAGCCATGGAGCATGATTAGTTTCACACTTTTTTATGCGATAGGAGGCTAGAATTTGGCTTGAGGCCACCTCTCCTCACTGTATGCGAGTGAATTGAGTAGGGTCTTCACTCACAAGTGAATTAAGTGGGGTCTGCACTCATAAGTAATAAGTGTGATTTTTGCGAACCTTGTTAAATTGCAAACTATGAGTCATGAATTACAAATCATGATCTATGAGTTATAAGCTATGAGCCCTTTCTAAGGGATATGTGTTATTATATAAGTTATATTGTTTACTTATTGAGATCATCTATCTCACCCTTTTTCTCTATGTGGTTCTAAGTGAGAATTATGAGAAGACAAAGTGATGGCTCAAGCAATCTACTCTGCTTGAGGGATTTCCTTATCCAAAGTTTATTAGAATGTCGTCATGTGAATAGTCTCTTTAGATACTCCAAGAGTTTTATTTTTGGAATATTATTCACTTGGAGTTGATTTGGAGTATTTAGAATGTTCTTTTATTATGGATTATATTTAAAGTATATTTTAACTATTCTTCTGCAACTTAAGGTTTTCTTATAAATGGTTTAATTAAGTTAATGCACAAGTTTTGGTATGATCCTAGGCAATATTTATATGTTTATGAATGGGTTCTACAGGCATAGGTGACCTTATGTCTTCCTATGTTCAAGGACTATCATGTCTCTAAATTTTGGGATGTGACAAAGATGGTATAAGAGCCAGGTTTAAGTCTAGATTAGACTTGTCTAGTTAATAGGTTGATTAGGTATAATCCTAGAGCATAGGAATTTTCCTATCATGTCATTTATAGTCTATCGCTAGTATAGTTTCACAGAACCCTAATAAGTTATATTACTCTTTGTTATTGTTTGTGTGTCTTATGATTCTCTTATCAGATGACCAAGAAGAATACCCCTGTTGGAGGACCATGACCTAAAGCACCCCATGTGACATGCAAGAGGACCTGGCCAGAGAAGTTTAAGAAGGTCATGCCTATGATCCACCTCAAGAAAAAGAAGACTCTTGATAAGGAGAAGCTTGCAGAGTTGTCACATCCCAACTTTAGAGATATGACAGTCCTAGAACTTTGGGAGATATAAGGTCACCCTCGCCTGTATAACCCACTCATGCATATAATAACTTTGTCTTGGATCATATAGAAACTCATGAATTAACCTGATAGAACCTTTTATAAAGGAAAACCTTAAGTTGCGGAAGCATAGTTAAATATACTTTAAAAATAATCCCAAAATAAATGAACATTTTTAAGACTCCAAAATAAATCGTCAAACATAAAGTTCCAAAATAAGACTCCTAAAATAAAGATTCTTGGAGTGTCTAGACACTTATCATAACTTAGCATAATAGTAAACTTTGACAATGAAATATCCCAAGCAGAGTAGATTGCTTGAGCGATCACCTTGCCTCCTTATTATGCTCACCTAAAACCATACAAGGAAAAGGGGTTAGATAAATGATCTCAATGAGTAAATAACAAACTTGTAAAATAACATATATCCCTTTATAAGGGTTCAAGATTCATAAATCATGGTTTGCAAATGAGCAAGGTTCACATAAATCAACTTGTAACTTGTAAACTTGTAAAGAGTGACGGCTATTACCTCATTCACTCAAGAGAGAGGTGGCCTTGTACCAAATTCCAACTCCCAATTGGTAACATGTAAAGAGTCATGAAACTAATTAGGATCCACAGCTAGAACTGCCCCATCTAGCTGAGGTGGATACACTATCCCTATCCATTGGATTAAGACCATTGGATTTCTCGTATCAGCACGAGGATTTCTGCATAAAGGGTTTATAGTAACATAGATAGAGCTAATGGCAAACACTTTTAAAAATAGCATTTAAGAATAAAATCACATGTAACATAATAACAATAGCATTTTAACTTGTTGAACAAAAGATAATAATAGTGTGGATCCAAAAAGAAAATAAGTTAAGGCAATAATTCACAAAGGTTCTTTAATATAATTGAATAATCAAAAATGGTTTTGGATCAGTCATCCTTTGGCCACCCAAGCTTGATAAAGAAATCATATAGTCATAATTAAAAATAGAATAGAACTTGGGTTTCAAGATATTAAGGGTTCACAAAATATGGTAACTTGTACTTGTAACTTAAAATATAATGTTTACTCACCTTGTGGTTCCTTTGCTCCTAGTACTTGTAACCTTGAACCTCTAATACTCATTAAACTCTAACATAACATTTAATTCATACTTAGTATTTGCTTAATCATCATGCTATCCTATACTATAACTACCCCATGCATATATAACATTCACATACACTTGGAGTTGCACATAAAAGTGAACTCATCACTTGTACATAACATATTGACTTTCAAAGTCTCACATACTTTGCCTTTATATGCCCACATGAAATCATATCATAACTCATACCAAGACTCTTCTAAAGTCAAACATAATATATCATGATCTCAATATCAATTCAATTTATTATTCAACTTAGTACACTTAACACTTTTCATATATGTTAACTTAACAAGTAACCTTTCAAGAATCATGCTTATCTCTTATGACTAATTCGCACAATCAATCTCATTATCCATTTAAGATCATTAACTCACTTTTAACTCATCATAAAACTTATTTCCCATATCACCTAATCACATAAACTATATTAATCACATCATAGAAATAGGGTTAGGAAACCCTAGGTATACCCTATTGTCTCTAGACTTGTCTAAAGTTATTCCTTCAATCAACATGCAATCAAATCATTTATCATTCAGGTATACATGTAAATAATCATTAAAATATATCATAATAAAATTATATACATTGGGATTGAATTTCCAATATAGGTCGAATTATACAATCAAGGAAGATCATGAACTTTCCTACTTTTTACACTTTCCATTCATTACAGTAATATGCAAAAACATGGTTTAAACCAAGATTTTTCATGTAATCATAACCAAAATCAATTTAGAATACTTCAATGCAAAAATTGGCTCCTATATATTTATATATGCATGAATATTTTCTGACTTTTGGTTTTAGGGTGAAAACCATGAATCTTTCTTATTTTTGGTACTTTCCAGTCATTACAGTAATATGTAAACACATGATTTAAACCATTATTTTTCATCCAAACATAGTAAAAATTAGTTTAGAACATAAATATATACAAATTGGTAGACATAGGTAATCCATATGCATGAAAATTCCAATTTTAGGTTGTAGGGTGAAAATCATGAGTTCTCTTGCTTTTCGGTATTTTCTAATCATTACAGTAATATATAGAAATATGATTTAAATCAATATTTTTTATCTAAACACCAAAAAAAATAAATTTAAAACATAATAATGCAAGAATTGGCAGCCCCCCTGTGTTCATGCATGAAATTTCAAATTTTGAGTTTGAGGGTTCACCTTTCAAGGATTCGCTTAGAGAGGTTTGTGTTTTCAGTAGAAAAATCAATTTCTCTTTCAAAAACTCACCTAAGCTGAATTTAATCAACATAAATTAGTAAATACTCAATTTACAATAATTTTCTCAAGATTAGTTTAAAAAAATAAATAGTAAATTGAAAGAAGAGAAAAACTTACGAAAATGGTCATGAAATCCCAAGGTTTGAAGGCATATTGTGAATTTCAGTTGAGAGAATATTTTTAAGAGAATTTTTTTATAAAAATACTAAAGAATAATAGAATGGTGGCTGTATATCAATGGCTGGCCAAAATTTTGCTTATATATTAGGGTTTTGGATGAAATTTCCAAGTTTACCCTTAATGACCTAGGTTAGGAGTGTTTTGGTGTAGTAGGCTTTTGGAAAATTGGGCCTTTTATTTAAATTATAGGCTAATTATAGGTAATAAAAAATAAAATACTTTTCTAATTATTTTCATTATAATTTCCTCTAAAACATTTATTTAAAAATATTTTAAAAATACTCATAAAAATTATTTTATGCTTAAAAATCGCTTTTTTCATGAAAATTCATTTTATGTGCAATAAATTATTTTATGCTCATGCACTTCATATAAATCATTTATTTCACCATAATAATTCATATTATGCATATTATAACTAATCTAAATGCCAGATACTCATTAATTACACCACACATGAATTTCTATAGAAGCACATATTTTGACATAATAGCTCTAAATTCAAGAAATCAATCACAAAGCTCCTAAGATAGGTGTGGGTTGTTACAAGAGTGTCTAGGTTATAACTGGGTTCAAAATAAGATGCAGAGGTTTGAAAAAGACTGCTCGAACCTGACAAAGGAAAATTAATGTCTGAGGTCCCTAGGGCATGCTATGAGAGAGGACGTGGAACAGATGGGATACTATGCACCTGATGTTCGCCTTGATGTAGGGCATAGTTGAAACTCATACTAGCAGTTGATAAGCATTAGCTTAGTGGTATAGGATTTATTCGATGCAAATAATACTATTTGATTGCTTAGTGACTTAATATGGAATGATTTATTTTATTGCTTATGACATGATTGACTTATATATGATAGGAAAATTCATGATGATATAAGTTATATGTTACATGATTATGATATATGTTAGGATATGTGATATCTGATATGTGACATGTGCCTGTGATATGATATGATGAGTACCTATGTTAAATGCATGACAAATATGATAGTTACTAGTTGGGTGACTGTGAGGCCTCGCCCGAGCACCGGTCCGATCCGCCGAGGAATTGAAATGCTCTTTGGGAGAAACTCCACGATTGGAACTCATTGTGAGTTTAGAAATTTGAAGTTATGAAAGTGAGTTGCCACTTTAATTTATTTATTTTAATTGGAAAAATTAAAGAAAACCCAAATTGATTAACTCTAAAAAATTTTTGTTTTGATCCCAATGGAAAAGCACTAATCCACAAGTGACCAAAGAGGGCTCGAGGATCAGGTTTTGGTAATTACACAATTTGAAAAAATATAATTTTCTTTAGTTTGGCAAAAGTTTGCAAAATAACTCTTGAAAAAAGAATTTTCATGTATGTATGAACAGGAATATAATGATGTAAGAAATAGATATATATGATAAAATGAAATGAATGGCAATAAATAAGTAAAAGAATAAATCCTACTTAATTATTACAAAGCCAAAATGATTAAAATAAAGAGGATCTTTCCTCTAGCCCTTATGGGTACTAGAGAAAGCACACATTCCTCAACTAAAGTAACATAGAATTAGAAATAAAAGATTAATGCAAATAAATCAAAGTAAAAGGAATAAAATGTTAATAAAAAGATTTTGCAGTTGATGCCTTTTCAGAATGGCAGCCTGTGTATCCTATTGAATAGGATTCAAATCCCATTCAGTTTTTCCTTCTTGTGAAGGAGGGGTTCTGGAAAAAAGTGTTGATTTGTTTATTAATTTAATTTTGATTCTTAAATTAATAAATTTTAGATCCTTTCTATTTTAAACCTAAAGAGAATTCTAAATCTGAGTTTAGAATTTTGAAAATGGATAAGAGATTATACCTTTGCTTTCCTTATCTTTCGAATGAATGGAACGAGCTTAGCTTCTGAACTCAACTCCACCTTGGATTCAAAACCTTTTGAAATCTGAATCTTAATAACAAAAGATTAGCAAAATAGTGTGATGAAATGTAAATCAAAATTGAAATTGAAACAGCAGCACTTTTGTATCAAATTTCAAACAGGACTTAAAAGCAACAAGTATATCAGTATCAGAGCAATATAGGAGAGTTTCTACCTTGGAATTCCCCCCAATTGAGCTAGAAGGAGGCTCTATTTATAAAGCTGGTGAAGGGGGTGCCAGCAGCACCGGTGGCAGCATTGGAAGCTCACCGACTGCACAGGCGGCACCGGTGAGTTGCTGGACATCCGAGCAGTATGGCCGGTGTGCCACTCAGATAGGCGGCATGCCTGGCACGCGACGACCGGCTAGTTCGACCTATGTCCATTTCTGGTCCGTTTCAGTTTCAATTCAAGCCTGGTTTGATTCTATAAGTTTGTGACTGAAAAGTAGTCGACTGGAGGTGAAAGATTCAGGAAATTTATTTTTCAAGGGGGCAACGCCCCCTTAACCCCTGCCCGCTAACCGTCTAGTGGGACCGCCGTACGCGTAGCGCACTATTCTTAGTAGGTGTCAAGCTGCAGCTGGATCATAAAGGTGCAAATTTGAGGGTTCACAGCTACCCCCTCATTAGAATTGGTTTTAAGAAAAAGGTGATTTTGATGACAGTGAACCCTAGGAAGAGATGCCATGTCAGACTTTGGGTTTGTGCTCTTGCAACATCAGATTTTTGGCTTATATGTTCTTTTGCCATGTCAAATTCTAAGCTATACCATGTTAGAACCTAGGCTATACCATGTTAGATTTTGGGGCATTTCGTGCCGCCTATGAGGTGGCACAGCAGGAGTGCCACCCAAAGCGGTGACGTGCCTCTTGCGCGCTGGCTAGCTGGTTTGAACTGTTTCTTGCTTTTTCGTCCATTTTGGGTCCATTTCAGTTTTGATTCGAGCTCGGTTCGATCCTATGGGTTCGTGACTGAAAAGCAATTGACTGGAGGTGAAAGATTTAAGAAATTTATTTTTCAATGGGGCACTACCCCCTTGACCCCTGCCCGCTAACCGGCTAGCAAGACCGCCACCATATACATAGCGCACTATTCTTAGTAGGTGTCAAGCTGCAGCCGGATCATAAGGTGAAAATTTAAGGTTTCACAATGACATGGGTTAGAAGGAAATTAGCACTAAATTCCTTATTATTATAGTAGAATGCCTCCCAAAAAGAAGGTCTGCACAGCTGCCCAACCCATTAGGGCTAGTGAGGATGTGATATCAAATACTGCTTCGAATGCTACCTCTACACTAGTAAGATCAAAGGAAAGGTTAAACTCGAGGGTGCCGACCATGGGCTCTAGTAAGCAAGCCTCCTCATAAGAAGTGCAAGCTATGCACGAGGAAATAAGGGACTTGCACAAGGAATTAGATGAGCTGTGAGCTCAAAGGTGGGAAGTG
This sequence comes from Reutealis trisperma, assembly GCA_947687605.1. Taxonomy (NCBI): domain Eukaryota; kingdom Viridiplantae; phylum Streptophyta; class Magnoliopsida; order Malpighiales; family Euphorbiaceae; genus Reutealis; species Reutealis trisperma. The sequence continues at coordinate 574,848 of CANTUT010000908.1, forward strand.
CTGCCAATATAAAAAGGGAATGGAGTTCTTCCTCCTACGATAGTGGCACCTGCAAGGAGGGAAAGAAAGCAACTACCAAATAAAGGGATGACTACCTCAAAATTCAAAAAGCTACAGCCACTTACCTTTTGTTGCGAGGAGGGCAATGACCCTCATGAATTTTTGGATGAGATGGATAAGCTAGTTTGTCAGCTGTCATATTCGAACGCTTGTGTAATTAAGTTGGTAAGACTCCAACTCAAGAATGAGGCATGGTACTAGTATGAAAAGAATATTAAGGAATGACTATATGGAGTAGACCACCTATATGGGCAAAGTTTAAACAAGAGATGATGGATAAGTTCTTGCCTGAATGTGAAAGGCAAGATAGGGCATTGTAGTTTGAGCAGCTAAAGCAAAAACCCAAAATGTCAGTGTCAGATTATGCTAAGGAGTTTAACCGACTTAGCAAGTTTACTGTCAACATCGTCCCTACCAAAGCCAGCCTATCAATTGCTTTTTAAGAGGACTAGTTACACCTCTGTTCAACTCACTAGTAGCAACTAAATTCTCAACCTTGGCTAAGCTAATGGATAAGATGGAAAAAAGGCATAAGGCCAAAAGAGCCATATGAGCTAAATGTGAACAAAAGGATAAGCATAAGAATAAAGGTCGTAAAGGCCAGTATAGAGAAGGAAGCAGAGGACTAGGAAAGGAATCTTCACTAATAACTTGTGGCCATTGTGGTGGGAAGAATTTTAGGGTTTGCCAAAAGGTCTCTAGTGCATGTTTGATGTACGATAGATCGATCACTTCATCAAGGATTGCCCTCAGATATGGAGCTCGGGAAATATGGCCTCGACACCTCCACCACCTGGACCATCTCAACCTCAAGGGCAAGGAGCAAGAATAAGAGACACAACTAAGACTCCCACTAGTAGTTGATAATTGTTAGCATATGGTATAAGACTTATATGATATGAATGATATTATATGACTACTTTGATATTTGGCTTAAGTTTGATCATCTATCGTGTATGAGATGATTGACTTTTAAAATGATAGGAGAGCTCATTATACTATAGGCCATGTGTTATGTGATTAGGATACATGATACATGCCATGATATGTGATATATGCTAGGTGATATGTGTCTTGGGATGTGATATTATATGATTGGTGTTCATATTAAATACATGCTAAGTATGATAATTTGATAGTGGGGTTAAGTGGATTAAAAAGAGAAGTTGACTAAGTTTTGATCCAACTGAGATTAATAATTGATAGGTATCATGTTATAAGGTATGAAATGCTTACATGTTACAATGGTTTGATATATGAATTATACGGAGTTATTAAATGATAGTTGTGATTAGTGCCATAAGAAGAGAATTGATATTTAGTAATGATCAATAGGAGAATGAAAAAAATCAATTACATTATACATATACATAAGTATACGATATGAATTAAGTGAATTGTATTAGGAAATTTGTGGCTTAAATGTTACCATATAGACTGGAATAGCAAGAAAGGTAAGAATTCTTCTGTCACTTAGAAAATATCAAGTATAGTCAAAGGAAGAATATTAATCTAGTGTGATTTAAAAGAAGAAGGTATCATTCCCATTCAAACCTCTAGTGTAAGATGCTTGATAGATTCTGGTACTACGCACTTGTTGGTCTCTCCATGTTTTGTTAAGAGTCTTGGTAGAGATAAGGAATTATTAAATGAACCCTTAGTAGTGTCAACTTCTTTGGGAGAAATGATGGAAGTAAAGTATGTGTTTAACGATTATGAGGTAGACATTAATGGACGAAAACTTCTTATGGAGTTGTTAGAACTCGATGTATTAGAATTTAATGTGATTTTAGGAACGGATTAGCCATATGAGCATAGAGCTCATATTGACTATAGAGAGAAGCAAGTAGAATTTCAAACCATGGATGGGGAGAAATTTGTGTATCAATGAGATACCTATGATTAACGTCCACTAGCATAATCATGGAATGGATGTGTGTACTTAAGAAGCCGAGGAAGAGATATGGTAGAAGCATCCCTAATTTTTTTAGAACATATTAGTAAGTATTTAAATTTGAGGATGAATTTCTTTTAAGAGGGGAGAATGTAACAACCCATACCTACCCTAGAAGTTTCGTGACAACATACTTGAATTTAAAGCTATTATGGCAAAATGTGTGCTTTTATGAAAATTCATGTGTTATTCGATTGATGAGTGTGTGACATGTTAGATTAGTTCTAATATGCATAATATGAATTATTATGGTTAAATAAGTGATTTATATGAAGTGCATAAGCATAAAATGATTTATTGCACATAAAGTGAATTTTCATGCACAAAGCGATTTTTAAGCATAAAATAATTTTTATAAGCATTTTTAAATAAGTATTTTAGGGGAAATTTTAATAAAAATAATAAGAAAAATATTTTATTTTTAATTACCTATAATCATCCCATAAACAAAATTAAAACGCCCAACTCACTAAAGCCTAACACACCAAAATACTCCTAACCTATCTCATTAATGGCAAACTTGTAATTTTGCCAAAACCTATTCAGCCAGCCCTTAGTGACAGCCACCATCCTATTATTCTTCATAATTTTTATGGAAAAACTCTCTCAAAAATATTCTCTCAACCAAAATTCGCAAGGTGCTTTCAAAACTTGTGATTTTGGGACCATTTCCGTAAGTTTTTCTATCCTTTCAATTTACTATTTAATTTCTATGAAACTAATCAGGAGAAAACTATTTTAGGCTTCCAATTTACTATTTTTGTTGTGATTAAATTTGGCCTAGATGATATTTTGAAGGAGAAATTATTTTTTCCATCGAAAACACAACTCCTTTTTCACATCCACCAAGGTGAACCCTAAAACATAAAGTTGGAATTTTCATGTATAAATATATAGAGGGGCTCCCAATTTGTGTATTATTGTGTTCTAAATTGATTTTTGTTATTTTTAGATAAAAAATATTGATTCAAATCATATTTTTGTATATTACTGTAATGATAGAAAAAGTACAGAAAGCAAGAAAATTCATGGTTTTCACCCTAAAACATAAAGTTGGAAAATTTTCATGCATATATTTTAAGATAGGTGCCAATTGGTATATTAAAGCATTCTAAAATGATTTTTGACATGTTTATATGAAAAATATTAGTTTAAATCACGTTTTTGATATTACTATAGTGAACGAAAAGTGCAAAAAGTAAGAAAAATCCATATTTACCTTGATTGTATGATTCGGCCTACAGAGGAATTTTGATTCCTATGTCTATAATTTTTTTATGACATATTTCAATGATTATTAGCATGTATACATGAATGATAAATGATTTGATTGCATGTTGGTTGAAAGATTAACTTTAGACAAGCCTAGAAACAATTTAGTCTACCTTGGGTTTACTGACCCTATTACTATGTTATGATAAATATGTGTATATGATTAAGTGACAAGTGAAATAGGTCTTATGATGTGTTAATAATGAATTAATGATCTTAAATTGACTATGAGATGGATGGGATGATTTTTTCAAAAGAGATAAGCATGACCCTTCAAGGTTACTTGTTAAGTTGATATATATGTAAAGTGTTAAGTATACTAAGTTGAATGTTAAATGGAATTGATATTAAGATCATGATATATTATGTGTGAATTTAGAAAATTCATAGTATGAGTTATAATATGATTTTATATGAGCCTAAGAAGACTAAGTGTATAAGACTTGAAAGTGAATATGTTATGTGCAAGTGATGAGTGCACTTTCAAGTGCAACTCCAAGTATATATGAATGTTATATGCACATGGGGTAGTTATGGCATAGGATAGCATGATGATTAAGCAAATTTTAAGTATTGAATTATAATTTTATGTTAGAGCTTAAGGATTATTAGAAGTTTAAGGGTTACAGCAATTAGGAGCTAAGGAACCACAAGGTGAGTAAACATTATGTTCATGTTACAAGTACAAGCTATCATGTTATGTAAACCTTTGAGATTTTTGAAACCCAAGTGCCTTTCTATTCTCTATTATAATTATATGACTTCTTTGTTAAGCTTGGGTTGCCAAAGGACATTTAGTCTAAAGCCATTTTGATTATTTTATGATAAGAAAGAACCTTTATGATTATTGTCTGTCACATCCCAACCTTAGAGATATGACCGTCCTAGAACATGGGGAGACATAAGGTCACCCACGCCCATAGAACCTACTTACATGTAAACAAATCATGCCTAGGATCTTACCAAACCTCTTACATTAACTCATTTAAAACATTTAGATGAAAACCATATATTTGCGGAAGACTAAAGTAAATCATTACATATAAAATCCATAAGGAAAAATAATATGTATCAATAAGTATCAATCAACATTGCCAGAGCATCTAATGATAAGACTTTATAAAAATGGTATTATTGATAACTTGGACAAGGAATTCCCCAAGCAAAGTAGAATGCTTAAGCCATCCCCTTGCCTCCTCACATTTGCTCACCTGGAACCACATAAGGAAAAAAGGATGAGATAGATGATCTCAATGAGTAAATGAAAAGGCACATACATTATCACATATTCCTTTGAAAAGGAAACACATAGCTTATACACATAGTTCATGATTTATAATTCATGAATCATATTGCAATTTAGCAAGGATTCAATTTGGCAAGTTTACAGAAATCACACTTATCACTTATAAAGAGTGAAGGCTATTGCTCTATCACTCGAACACATTGAGGAGAGGTGGCCTTATACCAAATTCCAACTTCTATCACTTATAAGGCATGAAGCTGATCAGGCTCTAGGGCTAGAACCGCCCCTTCTAGTTGAGGTGGATACACTACCCCTATCCATCGGGTTAAGACCATGTGTACATGTTCCAATGATTACTTGCATCGGCACGAGGATTCTGCATAAGGGGTAAAAGGTACCATAGCTAGAGCTAATGGTAATCACAATTAACAATATCACATAAGCCAACAATAACATGTATTCCAATAACAATAGTGGTTTAGCCTTCAAGCAAAATATACAATAATAATGTAGTTCCAGAAAGAATATAAGTTAGGGTGTTAATCACAAGAATTTCTCATTGGATAATAAAATAGTTTTGGACCAAATGTCCCTTGGCAACCCAAGCTTGTCAAAGAAATCATATAATAATATTTAGAATAGAAAGAACTTGGGTTTCAAAGATCACAAAGGCTCACATAGCATGTTTTCACACATTTGTAACATAACAAAATGTTACTTGCACTTGTAGAATGAATACAATGTTTACTCACGCTTGTGGCATGAACATAGTGTTTACTCACACTTGTAGAATGAATACGATGTTTACTCACCTTGGGGTTCCTTTGCTCCTAGTACACGTAGTCCCTTTTACACTTCTAAAGCTCCTCAAACTCTAACATAATATTTGAGTTAATACTTAGTATTTATTTACTCATGATGCTCCTATCCCATAACTACCCATGCACATATAGCATACACATTAGAGTTCACATATAGGTGTACTCATCACTTGCATATATCACATTGACTATAAAAGTCTTCATACTTAGGCCTTATAGGCTCTCTCTTGATATCACATTACAATCACATTAATACCTTTTTAAGGTCATCACAATCTATTACCTAAATATCAATTCACTTTAACAATTATCTTAATTCACTTTACACTCCCACACATGTTATCTTAACAATTTACCTTTCAAGCGTAATGCTTAACTCTTATGATCCCTTTCACTTCATCAACTCATAACCATATGTTCATCATCAATTCATCATAACATCTAGTTCCATATTTCTCAATCATATTTGCATTCCAATCACAATATAAGGTTAAGATACCTTAAGTATACCTTAAGTATACCAAGATGCATTTAAGCTTATCTAGGATCATACCTTCAACTAACATGCAATTTTATCATTTATTATACATACATACATGTCAACAATCATCAAAACACATCACATAAAATTTATAACCATTGGGACAAAAATGTTTATATAGGCCGAATGCATCACCAAGGAAGAAAACTAAATTCTTCTTCTTTTCATACTTTCCATCTATTTCAGAAATATGTAAAAACATGGTTTGAACCAAGATTTTTCATGTAAATACAACAAAAATCATTTTAGAATTTAAATTAATAAGAATCGGCCACTCTTGGTGTTATTTATACACAAAAATTCTAAGATTTTTCATGTAAATACAACAAAAATCATTTTAGAATTTAAATTAATAAGAATCGGCCACTCTTGGTGTTATTTATACACAAAAATTCAACTTTTGAGTCATAGAGCACAAAACCATGAGTTTTCTTGTTTTTGGTATTTTTCGGTCATTTCAAAAATATGTAAACAGGTTGTTCAAACTATTATTTTTCATTCAATCATAGAAAATATCAGTTTAGAACACATCCCTACATGATTTGGCAGCCATAGATAGAGTTTATACAAAAAAAATTTCCAAGTTTAAAGGCTTAAGTGAAAAATCATGAGTTTTCGCGCTTTCCGCGCATTTCGTTCATTTCAGCGATAAACAGACACATGATTCAAATCATTATTTTTTATCTAAACAAAACAAATATCATATTAGAGCACTTATTCATACAAATCAGCAGCCATATGTCCATTTAAGAATAATATTTTCCAACTTCCAAGTTCTAACACAAAAACCTTGAACTCCTTTGTTTTTTGAAACTTTTTGGTCATCACAGAAATATGCAAAAATATTATTTAATCCAATATTTTCCATCAAAACAAATCAAAAATTAGTTTAGAACACAACCATGCATAAATTTCCCCCCCTTATGATGTTTATGCATAAAAATTATGATTTTAAGTTATAGAATTCACCTTTAGAGAAATCTCGCGAAAAGAATCATGTTTTCGGTAGAAACTAGATTTTCTCTCCCAAAAACTCACCCAAACAGAATTAAATCTATAAAAATTAGTAATCAACCAGTTCAAAATAATTTTCCCATAATTTATTTCATAGAAATTAGTTTAGAAATGGAAAGAGAAGAAAAACTTACGATTACGGTCAAGAAATCACGAAATGGAAAGGTGTTTCCAATATTTCGGTAGAGAGAAATATTTTGAGAGAATTTTTCTACCAAGATATAGAAAGAATGAGTGAAGGAATGGCTGCTAAAACCTTGATTTGGCCAAAATTTAGAATATATATTAGGGTTGTAGTGGAATTTCCACTAATACCTTTAATGAACTAGGTTATGAGGGTTTTGGTATAGTGGGCTTTTGGGTATTTGGGTTTTTTCTTTAAATTTTTGGGCTGAATAGAATTAAAATAAAAAGAATATTTTTCTTATTAATTCTGGAACATCTCCCTCAAAAATATTTATTTTAAAATATTTTAAAAATACCCATAAAATTATTTTATGCTTAGAAATTGTCTAATTCATGAAAATTCATTTTATTTAAAATAAATTTTTTTATGCAAATGCACTTCATGTAAATCATTTATTTCACAATAGCAATACATATTATGCATATTAAAATTAATTTAATATGCCACATACTCATCAATCACTTAGATCACAAATTTCCACACAAGCACACACTTAACCTTAATAATTCTAAATCAAGTAATTTATCATGAAAATTCCTAGGGTGGGTATGGGTTGTTACATTGTCTTACCTAATATTCTTTTTGGAACCACACTATTATTTATCTTTTATTCAATAAGTTAAACTACTATTGCTATTGTGCTACATGTTATTACTTTCTTAAGTGCTATTGTTATAAGTGATTGCCATTAGCTCTAACTATGGTACCCATAAACCTTTTATGCAAAAATCCTCATACCGATGTGGGTAATCATCAGAACCTGTGCATATGGTGTTAACCCAATGGATAGGGGCATAGTATCCACCTCAATTAGAAGGGGCGGTTCTAGCCATAGAGCTTTATCAGTTTCACACTTTTCTATATGATAAGAGTTGGAATTTGGCTTAAGGCCATTTCTCCTCAGTGTATGTGAGTGAATTGAGCAGGGTCTTCACTCATAAGTAATAAGTGTGATTTTTGTGAACCTTGTTAAATTGCAAACTATGAGTCACGAATTACAAATCATGATCTATGAGTTATAAGCTATGAGCCCTTTCTAAGGGATATGTGTTATTGTATAAGTTATATTGTTTACTCATTAAGATCATCTATCTCACCCCTTTTCTTTGTGTGGTTCCAAGTTAGAGTTTTAAGGAGATAAGGTGATAACTTAAGCAATCTACTCCCCTTGAGGGATTTCTTTGTCTAAAGTTTATTAGCATGCCGTCATATGAAGAGTCTTTTTAGATGCTCCAAGAGTTTTATTTTTGGAATATTATTCACTTGAAGTTTATTTGAAGTCTTTAAAATGTTCTTTTTTATGGATTGTATTTAAAGTATATTTTAACTATTCTTCTACGATTTAAGATTTTCTTATAAATGGTTTAATTTAATGCATAAGGTTTTGGTACAATCCTAGACAATGTTTATATGTTCATGAGCGGGTTTTACGAACATGGATGACCTTATGTCTCCCAATATTCTAGGACCATCATATCTCTAAAATTTGGGATGTGACAATGTCCTTTAGCCATCAACTCCTTAACTTGCCTTTGAAGCTCCTTTGTCTCCTCTGGGTTACTTCTATAGGATAGTCCATTTGGAATCAAAGCTCTAGGAATAAAATTGATTTGATGCTCAATAGCCCTAATGGGTGGTAATCCATTGGGTATCTCTTTGATAAAGACATCCTTAGATTCTTGTAAAAGAGAAACAAAAACACTAGGTAAAGAAACATTAAGGTCATTAGTGTTAAAATAAAGCTCCTTGTATATGAGTACAAATATGCTTTTCTTTGAAAACCAAGCTTCCTTAATATTACTTCCCTTTGTATAAAAGCTCACATGTTTCTTTTTACTCTCAATAATTTCCTTCCCCTCAGTTTTCTCACTCTAGCTCACTCTTCTGCTTTTCTCAAGATTTTTGCCACTTTTCTCTTTTGCACTTTCTTTTTCATTTGGCATAACATCACTCATACTCCTTTCTTCACTCTTATTTTCTCTCTCCTTTTGAATTCTTCTCAACTTAATCTCATAGATTTCTTTTGGTGAAAGTGGTACGAGAATTATCTTCCTTCCATCCTTTTCAAAAGAGTAGTGATTGGTGTAGACATCATGCATCACCCTTCTATCAAATTGCCAAGGGCATCCTAACAATAGATGACCTGCTTGCATAAGCACAACATCAAATAAAATTTCATCATTATAATGGGTTATCTTGAAAGTTACTAAAACTTACCTTGTCACCCTAATTTCCCCATAATTATTAAACCATTTCAATTTGTAAGGGTGAAGATGCTTAGTAGTAGATAACCTTAGTTTTTCAACTAAAGTGGTGCTTGCTATACTGGTTACACTACCCCCATCTATGATTACATCAGAAACTCTATCTTTTACAAGGCATCTAGTTTGAAACAAATTTTCCTTTTGTTGCACATTATCATCATGTTGGACTAGCATGTTCAATGATCTCCTTATAATAAGAGACCTCCCACCTTCAGCTATTTCACGTACATTGTCCTCCTCTTTGTCACTTGCATCTTCAAGAAGTGGCATTCTTTCTTCTTTAGCTTCTTCTTCACTAGCCAAATAGCACTCCCATCTTGCATATACATTATCTTCTTGTTTGGATAATCCTTCTTGTAATGACCTACACCTTGACATTTATAGCATATAATATTTTTAGAATTAGAAGGCATAGCTTTATCTTTGTCCTTGCTTGGGAAGGGTGTCTTTAAAGCTTCTTAGAATCAGCCTTAGGCTTGGATGAAAAAGCCTTGTCATCTTGTCTCCAATTTGATTTGAATGGTGGATTGTAAGAGGTAGATAGCTTATTGGTGCTCCTCCTCTTCAATCACTTTTCAACCTTAAAAGCAAGATGTAGCAAGTCTTTAAGCTCCATATATGGTTGCAACTCAATGACATTTGTAATCTCCTTATTCAACCCATTGAGAAATCTTACCATTGTAGCCTCATTATCTTCTTCCATATTTGCTCGAATCATGGCTACCTCTATCTCTTTATAGTATTCCTCAACACTCTTAAACCTTTGAGTTAGGTTTTAAAGATAATTTTTTAACTCCTTGTAGCAGTGGCTTAGTACAAATCTTCTTCTTATGATTGCTTTTAAGTCCCTTCATTCTTCTATGGATCTTTCTCTATTTCTTCTCCTCTTTTGCTTGGTATCATCCCACCATGTAATGGCATATTCATCAAATATAGTAACAGTAAGCTTCAACTTCTTGGATTTGGTGTAGTTATGACAATCAAAAACTAATTCAATCTTCTTTTCCAAATCCAAGTATGCTTTAGGATCTATTCCTCCATGGAATGTTGGAATTTTTAGTTTTATTCCACCATTATTGTCATCTTGCCTAGCTCTTGGCCTCACTTCTTCTTCTTCATCAACATCACCAAATGATTCATCATCATCTTCAATCTCATCCCACACTCTCCTTGGTACACGCCTAGCTTATTTAGGGAAATTTGGTGGCTATCCTCTTGTGATTAAATCTTCTAATTGGTCCATTTGCTCAAGACTTCTTTGCCCAAGTTAAACACTTCTTTGCTCAAGTTGGTCCATTATTTCATTGGTCCTTCTCTCCATCACTTGGAGTAAGTCATGCAAGGCTTGGAATTTATCTATTTCCCTATGTGGATTCCCTTCGGTGCCACTCATCTTTAAGCTGTAAAACAATGTTAGTAAAGTAGAGAATAGTTTCCTCACTTTACCCCCTCACGTGTTTCACTCAAGTAATTTTGTCACTCAAGCTCACTCGTGTTTAGTTTTACACTCAATCAATGGCTTTTCTCTAGATATGCTCACACTTAGCCTTTTTCTACTCAATCTCTTGCCAATATTAGTTGCAAAAATCAAATTAACACAATCTTACTAAATTACAATGTGAATAAAAATCCAAAGACTCAAAAAGAAATGGGAAACAAGAAGTCCAAAGACACTAGGAAAACAAAATCCTAATAAGACTAGAAAATAATAATTAGAATTTGACTTAGAAAATAAAAATTAGAAATTCTAATTGAATTTGGAAAACAAAAGTTGAAATCCTAATAGAACTAAGAAAACAATGTAGGAATCCTAATTGTGTTAAGAGACCTAATTAGACACAAAATAAGAGAAGATAAACTTAGAATGGAAGTAGGAAGTCAAACTAGAAATTGATAAGGATTATGAAACCAACTCCTATCTTGTTGTGGAGGGACGCTTGACTTAGTCAACTCCTTGTTAAAAACTAAAATCCTTTTTTATTCTCCTTGATTTGGTTGGAATTCCAGCAATCTTCCTTTTCCTTTCCACTCTAAGGTTAGAAACAAACACTATATATATTCCTATATAATTCTGATTTGCCAAGATTCTTTTCTTTTCTTTCCTTGGCCGATTCTTTCTTTCTTTCCTCTTCTTCTTCTTCTTCTTTTTTTTTTTTTTTATAATTACAGCAACAATTTGAGAGGAAAATTAACAAATAAATTGAAGGTTAAACACAGGAAGCCAACTGAACTTTGAAGTCTTCAAGCTTGGGCAAATCCTCCCTTCTTTCTTTTGAATTTGAATTGGTTCCCCAATAAGTATGGATTTGATCTTCCAATGAAACACAAAGAATAGAAATACAAAAGATAGAATGAACAAAGGAATAAATGAATAAAGAAAAAGGCAAAATGAATTGGATTTTTTTTTTAAATTTTAGACCTAAAAACACAAGGAAATATAATTAATGAAAACCAAAACGAAGGAATTTAACAACAAACAAAACAAATGAAATAGAAAAACACAAATGAAATAGAAAGATATAACCTGATTTAGAGCCTAAGCTCTGATACCAAACTGATACAAACCCTAAGTATATTAAAATTGAGACCCAATTATCTTTATGCTTGGAAGCAGCTCCTTGGAAAGCTAAATCAGATTTTTCCCAAGTCCATGACCCAAATCCAACCCGTGATAGAGCACCTTGGAATATGATCACTTTTGGATGATGACCAACTTATGAAAGAGAACCTTGGAATAAATACGTATAAAGTAATTAGCTTTGATTGTATGAATTTGATTCAAGCAAGAATCAAAACCAAGAGATCACACTCTTAAGAAAACTGAATTTTATTGATCATAACTTCACTTCCTTTTACATGAATAGTTGAGTTTATATAGAGACTCAACCCAAAAGTAGAAGTAAACATGGACTAGGAAATCTTCCTAAACAAGGATTAAAGTTTCCTAGTTAGAAATTGATTCCTAAACTAATTTCTAAACAAGAAATAACTCTAAACTTGTTTTGGGCTTTAAACCTAACATAAATAGGCCCAAAACTTATAATTACATAAGCAAACTTAATTTAATTGACTATAGGCTTATATCATATTGATAGGGGCCCAAAAACATCAAAAGTAAAGTAAAATAATCAAATTTGGGAAATAATAACAATTCATATAGTAGCCTACATGCCTAGGGATAAGCCCATGTAGTTGGGCATGCTGAACATGCTTCACCTAACAGAACGGAGCACGCCTAGGTATATAGGTATGTACCTAACCCTATCAGTACCCTTTCATGCCACTTGTGCAATTGCTTCCTATGGCCATGTTTAAAGCTTGACTCTCCATGTTTTGGCCTTCATCCACTTGAATCTTTGTCACCAAACTTTGATTTGAGTCTTGAATCCCCATTTTGCTGAATGATTCATTCTTGTATTCTTGAATTGTGGCAAGCTCTTCCCATATGCCTTGAATCATCTTATTTAGCACTTTCTTGAATTTCTTAATTCCTGCTCTTGTAACCATTAGGAAGTTGAACTAGATCCTTGCCTTTGTACGTTTCCTTGTTTGCATCATCAGGTGGCAAAGGCCTTGTGCAGTTCTATGTGCCAGCAGTAACTCTAAGCCTCTTTTGTCCTCTAATGCAGTCCGTCATATACTTTTTAGTCAAAGAAGAGAGAAAAATTGATAGAAAAGAGTTAGGGAAGTGAGGAAAATGACTAAAAAGGGGCTTTGTCATACATTTTGCATCTATAGATATACATAATTCCCAAAGAATGCATGTTATCTCATAGAATAACTATCTCATGTAAGGTTAAAATGCATTAATACATACATACATCCATATATGCATACATGACATCTACATACATAAGTCATAAATGTATAACAAGAAAGCAAGTATGGAAAAAAGGCTAATCTCTACCACAACTCTGCCTCCTTCTGTATAGTGGAGATCTGTCATCGCCATCGGGTACTCCTCCAAAAGATAAGGCTAATGATAATGCTAATCTCAGCTGACTAACCATCTCATAATTATGAGGAGCCCAATCCACCAAAACCTGCAAAAAGCAAAAAGAGTAAAAAATAAGGGTATATGACCATTTAGGCAAACAGATACATTTTACAAACTTCAACAATGTCCTCAGGGAATGGTGGGTATCCTGACTGTAGAATCTCAAGAATGTCATATCTGACTATCCCATGATCTTGAGAGAAGTAGTCCAAGCCCTCAATAGTGTAGAGATACTGAGGAAATGTTTTATTGGGTCTTACACTAGTACTCAGACCCGCATCTATACTAGCACCCCCCTCTCTCGTGATGCATGAACAAAACTAGTTACTAGCCTAGGTTGAGTAGGTCTGTCCTAGAAAGGTACCCCTAGGATCAACTTGCTGTGACAAAAAGCATCATAGTCACCTCAGGATCTAGCAAAGGCTCTATTAGAATCACTGTAGCCAATATGTCCTAATCTCGAATGCAAAGCCCTTATCGTATCTCAATAGGAAGATCAACAGGAATAACCCTCTCTCTAATAATCTGGGCATGAATCTCTCTCCTAAATGAAACATCTGGTTAGATTGAAAATGCAATGAAAGATGAACAAAAGATATCAACTCCATCTTCTCTAGTAGGAGCACCATCCTTAAAACAAAAGTCCTCTATTGGACCTGAAGAATATAAGAGTTGAATCATAAAAGTAGTGAAAGATGTTATAGGTGCAAAATGGTTTATACCTATGATACATTAAGCTAAGAGAAGTAACCTCTGATCCTGTGAAAGCTCAGTCACTTGTATCTACCTTTATTCGCTGATCTCTAAATATGACCATATGGGATATGGCTTATAGTAGCATCTCTTATAGGGGGAGATAAGGAAGTTAAGTACTCATAACCCCAATACTACAAATCAAATAGTAATTAATCAAACAATTAAACAGGGGGCAAATGTGTTATAGAATAGAGATATCAAGGCATACTTCCTAGATAATGGAGCTCCCGCCTAGACCAGCAAAAATCCCTCGGGAGAGATCAAACATCTCCCTATACATAGCACAAAGCACTGACCCAGTCGTACTCACCAATGATAGTTAGATCCTCTAATAAGCGAAGGATATTCAAGGTCAATAGTATCCCTCCTTGTATGAACAAATGAGTAGTTGAGAATCATCAACATAGTGAGGCGAGCAGCTAGCTTATCAATGGCTGGGAATCCAGTGTAAATGATGGAGTCAATATGATCCCGAAGCCAAACCTGGGAAAGATGGACATGGCCTCATAATGGAGCCACACCTAGCACTTCAACCTCCCCTCAGGTAACTTGTGCCATTTAACATAGAACTCTAAAGGTTGTTGGTGAAAATGCAGTGCCATTAGCATCATCAGGCCCAGGGGAGTCATTATCATCTCCTCGCAAGGAAAATGGAAGGTGTCAATGGTATCCCACCACCTCTCTACCAAAGCTCTCAACAATGGTAGATTACCCTCATAAGTGTAAACCAATGAAATGAGGCCAAGTAGCCCCGACAGCTCAATCAGATTCCTAACTTGGAGGCGCATCTCTAGGATGGTAACCACAACTAATAGTTTTGACTCGCCCCTCTAAACCTAAATCTCACATCCTTTTTGTAAAAGAAAATCATCATTATCACCATCAACACTAATTTCCATTTAAATTTTGTTATCTAATTGCATGCATATATTTTCATTTCGTGCAAATTAGCATGTGAAAAAAAAAGGGAAAAAACAAAAAAAAAGAGAAAAAAGAAGATAAAAGAGAAGAAATACCTCCATAATGCGAGTCTGAGACACATGATGCTCTGGCTCTTGTAACAGATCATCAAGCTGGGTATTCTCCCATAGGGCCTGGTAGCTTTGGGTGTGGCGGCTAGGTGGGGAGGCCATGAAAAAAAAAGAAGAAAGAAAGAAAAGAGAGAAAAAGAATGTTAGAGAAAAGTTAAAGAGAATTGAGAGAAAAGAAAGTTAAAGAGAGAGTGAAAATGTAAAAAATGAGAAAAAGTGAAGAAGTGAGAGGTAGTCACTCCTTTGTATAGGGGGTCCAATTGCACAGTGAACCACCACTACCAGATCACTTAGGATGTGATTTTAGACTCATTTCAAGTCAGAATTCAACATAATCAGTGCCAACACGCTCGCAATATTTTTCTCTTTCCTTAGAGACCCTACTCATCCATATCAGACTTGAGATGCTTCTATTATGACAAAAATATCATAAAATAAAAAATTCCATAAAAAATAGAAAACCATCCAAATCAAACCAAAAATGTCTCAAAATTGACTAGACATCAAATTAGACCTTCCAAAATAGACTAGAACCATTACTTCTACTAGATTTACCCAAATCTTCTTTATCCTCCAACATTAAGGCCAAACATATATCATTGATTTAAATCTTCTAACATTAAGGTTGAACATATAGCCTTGATTAAGATTTACCCAAGATCATCTTTGCCTCGAACATTAAGGCCAAATAGATAGCCTTGATTGAGATATCTCATATCATCTTTACCTCCAATATTAAGGTTAGACAGATAGCCTTGATTGAAATTCACCAAACCTTCTTTATCCTCTAACATTAGGGTGGAACATATAGCCTTAATTGAAATCCACTATGACCATTCTCACATCCAATGTCAAGGCCAGACTAATAACCATTGATAAATCCTCATTTATCCTAAAAGGTCTCCTCCTAAAAGATCTGGCAAGAACATGTAAGCCTAGAATCTGACATGGCACCTCTTCCCAACATTGACCATCATTAGAATCACCTTTTCTTCAAAGCCAATTTTGATGAGGGGATAGTTGTGAACCCTCAAATTTGCACCATCAGCCAACCGGCACTCAATTACAAACCCATAGGATCAAACTGGGCATAAATTAGATTATGAAATGGATGAGAACATAGTAAAAAATGGCATGAGGTCTCATAAGATTGCACAGGGTAGCCCGTGGCAGCACAGACCCATGCAAAACTGCATAGGCATAGGCTGAGTGTAGAACCTTATAGGCCTTGTGCAGTCAGACTTGGCCTCTATGTATAGTCCAAAAGCCTCTATGTATAGTTCCTAAACCCTCATATGTGGTTTCATGCCTTAGAAAGTGAATCCCACATTGAAAGTTCACTATTTTTGCTCCCCACTCTCTTATTATAAAAGTAACATCCCTTACCTCATTTTCACACTCAGGATTGCTTAATCAAATTAATTAATTTCAAAGCAATTCCAAAAGGAATAAACTTTTAGTTTAAAATTTTATTTGGATGGTTGTTTTGAGGTAGCTCTCCTTAAATTAGTCTAAGGAAGTCCTAATAACACCATCTGAGTAACCATTCGAAGGTTGTCATTCCACCGAGTCTAGAAGGTGGAATTGCGATATGGACATCCGCTTCATCCACCCTACATCCCCAAGCCTCATCCTCGTAAGGTGTAATACCCTAAGTGTTCATAGGTCATCAAAGACCAGAGAGTAGTCTAGAACTAATTAGGATGAGAAACTAAGGAAAAGAATAGAGAAATAGGAACCTAAAACCTAAATTGGATATGAGTCCAAAAATCAGCACGATAAATGTGAAATCGATAAATTTCAGTTATTTGATTTTTTTTAGGGTTTGCTTTAGGAGAACTGGATGAGAGAATAATTAATTATAGTCTTAAATCCTTAAAATTAATTTAAAAATATTAATAGACAATAATTTGATGATTTATGGTAATTAAGCTTAAGAAATGGCAATTTTGAGATTTAGAGAAAATATATAATCATAACTTTGACTTTTAATTTGCAAAAAAAAAAAAATTCAAAAGGCACTAGAGGATGATAGTGATGGGAGAAGGAGGAGAGGGAGAAAAAAAGCTAAGTTGACTTGAGTTTAAGAATTGAACTTATTGGTTTCATGCTTTTGCTTAAATATGTTATGTTTTCTTTGAAAAATTCTACCTCTTGCTTGATTTATAGAATTGGTTTGAAGAAGTAATGAAAGCGAGATGGTTGTTTGAGGTAAGGATGGAATAACGAAATTGAATTGAGGATGTTTAAGTAAGGAGAATTAGAGTTAAAATGAAGAGAACAAGGGTTAGTGTAGAAAACCTAGGGCTAGTTTACTAAGGAGTTGATTGCTGGAAATTTAGGCTCCAATTCAGGGATGTTCAAGTTTGAATTTGGTCTTGATAAAAACTAGAAAGTTGTAGATAATTATGTCTAATATATTCTTGTCAAATGGCTTGCCCAAATTCAAAATAGTTAGGAGATATAGATCCTGAACTGAGATTGACCTTGCACCTAAGTCTAGTCTGCAGCTTGAGATTGGGGCCCAAGTTTGAGGACCTTAAAGATAGAACTAGGTCATGGTAAAATAGATCAAATAATTTTTGGGATGTCTATTTTAATTAGGTGAAAGAAATGTAGCATTTGACTAAGGAAATAGGAAGTTATAGTAGAAAAATTAGGAATAGTTCAGTCTGTCTAGGATAGTAATGCAGGACAGGATTTGAAATTACACCAAATTTTGTGTAAGATCTAAAATGAGCTAAAATTTTAGTATGTTGTACCTTTTTATGTTATCTTTCTAATATCTTAGGAATCAAGGGAATTGCAGTAGTATAACATGAGATATTTTAGGAGTAAGGAGGCTGGGTCAGGAAAGAAACTATAAGCAGATTTTTAGTTTCAATGTTGTGACTTTTTTACATACGAAAATTAAACTTGAAGTATATATGTGTTGGTTGTGTAAAGGTGCATGAGGGATAGCAAGAAGGTGAAAATCAAGAGGTTGGGGGATGTTGCAATTGATTATACTGAAAGGATAAGTGTGTACGGAAAATAATATAGCTAAGGTGAGTAACTATTACACTATTATGCTTGTGAACTATTTCCATGAATTCTATTACTTGTGGACCTTCAAAGTTCATTGATATCCTTAAAATTCTTATGGATGATGACACTCTTGATTCCTATCTTGATATTTTATTTTCTTTAAAGCATAAATGTCATTTACCCCTTAACATGTTCTATGTTAGTATTACCTGACTCATGCATCAAGTAATTCATGTGTCAAGTGCATCATGTGATTCATGCATCAAGTTCATCAAGTAATTCAAATATCAAGTTCATCAAGTACATCAAGTATCATTTCATAAGACCTATGTATGAATACGAACTAGTAGCATGCTTGACAAGGGAGCCTCTACTTTAATAAGCTTGCAAGGAAGCTTTTAGACCTTCATGTATGTTTGCAAGTGCATTTCATTAACAAGTCATGTTGTGAAAATTGTCATGCATGGCAAGTATGATTCCAAGTGATATTGTAAATATTAATTTCCCTACACTACCTATCATTCTTATGAGCCCAAGTTGTAATCTCTGCCTCACAAGTATGATAGTATAATTTTTACTCACTGAGTATTCAACTCACCCTAATTTTCCTTTTTTTTTTATAGGAAAGTAGGTGTCTGTTTAATGAGCTCAAGTACTTATCCTCACTTGAGGCTCGAAATTAAGTGAAGAAGAATATTTTTAAAATATTATATATATGTATATAGTTTATGAATCTTTGTATATAATCTAGATGCTACATGGGGTCCTACTAGCTTTAAGATAATAAGATGATATCACATGTAAAATTATGGTTGGCTTAAGAACTTTTGACTATATGAAGTTGATAATGGAACTTAAAGAGAATGATATGGAATGATATGTATAAATGTATAGTTAATTACTAAAATGTAAAATGAATGTATAAATTTGGCCTCAAATGTATGTTAGTTTGTATGAGAAAAGCTTTGGGAAGATTTGATTTGGCATAGAAGTTAAGGATATAAGCAAGAAGATTATTGGGAGTATAGTTTCTTACAGGGTTTGGATCTTGAGAGTTATTGGAGGTACAGCCAGTACTCCGTAGTTGTACCATTTATTTTTAGTGTTAGATGGGTTTTACGAGTTTTCAATGGCTTTAGGCCTACCTATGCTCTAGGACCATCATATCCCAAAAGTGGGATGTGATAGAGGTGGTATCAAAGCAAAGATGTTAAAAAAAATGTATACAGGTAGGTCTCTTAAGACGTAAGAAGAACCATGGAGCATAGGATGTCTTTATTTTCAATTAAGATGCTTCACTAAGTTTAAATTCACGTTGTTCATGCCTATTAGACTCTCTTCCTAAATTTTGATTGCAAATATAAGTTAGTTATTATGAAAAATTTGTATGATTTGGGTTGTAGTATTAAAGGTAAGGACGTGTTTAAGATTTATGCATAATTGTGCAATAGCATGCCGCCTAGGAGGGGACCACCTCATCTAAGAGGATGAGTGGCTTTGGAAGTAGCTTTAGCTGTAGCATTACAACACAAAGAGCTTATAGAAGGACCAATAGAACCACCTCAAGTTTGGTTGCAAGTGTAAGAAGTTGATCAACAAGTTCCTCAAGTAGAAGATGATGTTGTGATGGAAGAACTCCGAAAGCTACGAAGAGATATTTATAAGTTAAGACAAGCTAGGCAACAACAACCTGAGGATGTTCCACCATATGCACCAAAAAATGCTTAGATTTTAAGGCAGGTGGTGAAAAAGGTACTGAATGATGGAGGTGTTTCAATTATAAGTTTTATAAAGATGGGATTACCAGAATTTCATGGTGGGGATGGTGAAGAGCCACAAGGATTTCTAAAAGTCGTGGAAAAGGTAGTAAGGGGATTACAGTGTTCTAATGCATGAGCCATAGAACTAGTGGGATTGTTGTTGAAAGAAGATGCATAGGGGTGGTTTTAGTGTTGTGTCAAAAATAGATTGTATGGTAATGCTCCACCTGCTTGGGAATAATTTAAGCAAGAAATGATGGATGAGTTTCTAGTAAAAGGAGAGTGGGAAAATCGAGTTGCTAGGTTTGAAAAACTGAAGTAGGGAGATATGCCAGTGATAGAGTATGCAAGAGAATTTAACAAATTGAGCAAGTATGCTTTAGAGATAGTCCTGACTGAAGCTGTGAGAATCAAGAGATTCCGATGAGGGTTGATTGCATCATTGCATAATAGTTTATGTGCAGTTAAATTTACTTTAATGTCAAAGTTAAATGATAGAGCAAAAAAAATGGAGATGAAAAGCAAGAAAGATAGAGCTGAAAAGGAACAAAAGTCAAAGGATAGGAGTAAGGGTCAAGGTGGTTATAGTAAGGGAATAGGAACCAGTTCACAAGTGCGAGTGCCTGGATATTCATCTGCAAGTACAAATCAAGGTCAATCTCAAAGAGGTCAAGGTTGGAGTCAACCTAGAAGTACTTCAATAGCCTCAGCTCTAATGGCTGATACTATATCAAGGTCTGCACAACAAGGTTATGATCGTCCTATTTGCTCCACCTGTGGAAAGAGGCATGAGGGTACCTGTAGGTTTCTCACAAGACTATGCTTTAAGTACAAGCAGTCAGGCCATTTTATCAAAGATTGTCCTTTATGGGAAGGAAAACAAAGTGTAACTGGTGCTTCGCAATCTACAGTACAAATGAATAGAGCAGATACAAGAAGTGTGGGAGGTCGAGCTAGAGGTTAAGGGCAACCTATTGAAGTAAGGTAGGCAGAGGGCGGTAGAGGACAAGTAAGAATGTATGCCCTTGGTCAACAAGAGAAGCAACCAGGAAACGATAATGTGGCAGGTATTATTTTTACATGGAATTAAGATATTTTATGGTTAAAAGTCATTAGTAATGTGAACAAAGAGATATAGTTTAATCTATATA
Organism: Reutealis trisperma; assembly: GCA_947687605.1. Lineage (NCBI taxonomy): Eukaryota > Viridiplantae > Streptophyta > Magnoliopsida > Malpighiales > Euphorbiaceae > Reutealis > Reutealis trisperma. The sequence goes on from CANTUT010000908.1 coordinate 595,929, forward strand.
ATATAGGCATGTGACATGTCTAGTTGATTGTAAGAAAATTCTAGGATGAATTTTGTTAAAGGGGGGAAGAGTGTAACACCTTAAGTGTCCATAAGTCATCAGAGACTAAAGAGTAGTCTAGAACTAATTAGAATGAAGAAACTAAGGAAAAAATAGAGAATTAGGAACCTAAAACCTAAACTGGATACGAGTATGAAAATAGGTACAATAAATGCCAAACTGACAAATTTCAGGTCTATGATTTTTTTTTAGGTTTTGCTTTGGGAGAATTGGATGAGAGAATAATTAATTATAGTCTTTAATCCTTAAAAATTAAGTTAAAAATATTAATAGATAATAATTTGATGATTTAGGGTAATTAAGCTTAAGAAATGGCAATTTTGAGATTTAGTGAAAATATATAATCATAACTTTGACTTTTAATTTGCAAAAAAAAAAGAAGAAAAATTAAGAAGGTACTAGAGGATGATAGCAATAGGAGAAGGAGGAGAGTGAGAAAGAAAGCTAAGTTGAGGTGAGTTCAAGAAATGAACTTATTGGTTTTATGCTTTTGCTTAAATATGTTATGTTTTCTTTGAAAAATTCTAACTCTTGCTTGATTTAAGGATTTAGTTTGAAGAAGTAATGAAAGAGAGATGGTTTTTTAAGGTAAGGATGGAATAAAGAAATTGAGTTGAGAATGTTTAAGTAAGGAGAATTAGAGTTAAGGTGAAGAGAATAAGGGTTAGTGCAACCTAGGGCTGGTTTATTGAGGAGTTGACTGTTGGAATTTTAGGCTCCAATTCAGGGACCTTGAAGTCTGAATTTTATCTTGAGAAAAACTAGAAAGTTGTAGATAATTATGTTTAATATATTTTATTAAATGGCTTGCCTAAATTTGAAACACATTAGGAGACATAGAGCCTGAATTGAGATTGACCTTGCACCCAAGTCCAGTCTATAGCCTAAGATTGGGGCCTAAGTTTGAGGACCTTAAAGATAGAATTGGATCATGGTCAAAAGACGAAATAATTTTTGGGATGTTTATTTTAATTACGTGAAAGAAATGTAGCATTTGACTAAGGAAATAGGAAGTTATGGTAAAAAAATTGGGAATAGTTCAGTTTGTCTAGGATAATAAAGCAGGGCAGGATTTGAAATTACACCAAATTTTATGTAAGATCCAAAATGAGCAAAAATTTTAGTGTTGTACCTTTTTATGTTTGTGAACCTTCAAATTTGTACACTTAGGATTTGACCGCAGCTTGACACTTGCTAAGATTCGTGTGCTACGCATACGGTGGTCCTGCTAGCTGGTTAGCAGGTAGGGGTCAAGGGATCAAATTTGCACCTCCTGATTTGGCTGCAGCTTGACACCTACTAAGAATAGGGCGCTACGCATACGGTGGTCCTGCTAATCAGTTAGCGGGCAGGGGTCAAAAGGGCAACGCCCCTTGCGGGGTGTGGGGCAGCGCCCCATTGAAAAAATAAATTTCCTAAATCTTTCACCTCCAATCGACCATCTTTCAGTTACGAACCCACAAGATCAAATCGAGCTCAAATCAAAACTGAAACGGACCCAAAACAAATGAAAAAGTAGGAAGTAGGTCGAACTGCACGAGATGCACGCTTGCCATGCCGTCTTCTGGGTGGCACGCATTTCATGCTGCCGGTAGGGCAGCACTCTTGCCATGCTGCCGAATGGCCGGTGCATCGCCGGTGCCACCTGTGCCACCGACGACGTGCCGACGTCGCCGTCCATACCACCGGAACCCCCTCTAGCAGCTTTATAAATAGAGCCTCCTTCTAGCTCATTAGGGGGGAATTCCAAGGATAAAAAATTCTCTCTGATACATTTCATCATGCTATTTTACTAACCTTTTGCTGTTAAGGTTCAACTTCAAGATCCTAAATCCAAAATGGAGCTTAAATCTGGAGTTAAGATCGTCCTATTCATCCAAAAATCAAGGAAAGCAAAGGTATAATCTTTTTTCTATTTTCAAAATTCTAAACTCAAATCTAGAATTCTCTTTAGATCTAAAACAGAAAAGATCTAAAATTTATTAATTTAAGAATCAAAATTAAATTAATAAAAAAACCAAACTCTTTTCCAAAATCCCTCATTCGTAAGAAGGGAGAACTGTGTGGGGTTTGATTCCCATTCAATAGGATACGCAGGCTGCCATTCTGAAAGGCATCAACTCTAAAATCTTTTTATTAACATTTTTTTCCCTTTTACTTTGATTTATTTATATTAATCCTTTATTTTCTATTTATGTATTAACTCAGTTGAGGAATGTGTGCTTTCCCTAGTACCCATAAGGGCTAGAGGAAAGATCCTCTTTATTTTAATCGTTTTGGCTTTGTAATAATTAAGTAGGATTTATCTTGCTTATTTATCTATAATTGTCATTTCATCTTATCATATATATCTGTTTCATGCATCATTATATTCCTATTCATACATACACGAAAATTCTTTTTCAAGAGTTATTTTGCATTTTTAGCCAAACTAAAGAAAATCATGTTTTCTCAATTGTGTAATTACCAAAACTTGATCCCCGAGCCCTCTTTGGTCACTCACAGATTAGTGCATTTTCCATTGGGATAAATCAGATATTTTTTGGAGTCAATCAGGTTGGGTTTTCTTTAATTTTCCCAATTAAAATAAATAAATTAAAGTGGCGACTCACTTTTCAACTGTCAAATTACAAAAATCAATTTTCTGAACTCATAGCGAGTTCCAATCATAGAGTTTCTCTCGAAGAGTATTTTGATTCATTGGCGGATCGGACCGGTGCTCAGGCGAGGCCTCACAGTTGGTGACTCCACTGGGGACTTAAAATCTTTTTCAAATAAAAGATAAAGTGGATTACTTTTGGTAAAATACCAAGTTTGGCTTTAAATACAAAATATCTCTGTCATGCATCACCACATCGGACTCCTAGTCCACAAAAGCCTAGCTTCTAGGAAAACAAAAGATAGAAAGTAACATCAAGCAGGCAACCTTCCTTAGGTATGCTTGCCGATAGTGAAATCATCCAACCCATGATGTATCCTCTAATCCTTTTAGAGGTGTAACGAGTATGCATGTACCATTGGACCCACGCGAGGCTCCTTGTCTCACATGTGGTTAGGTATATTGCATCTCTAGTGTGATGGGTTCCCTTTAAACCACCCTACCCCTTTCATGTAATGACTCATAGAACCTTCCTTTAGGATTTTATGTACTATAATACTAAACTTGGTATATCATTATCATGAAACCTTTTCATTCATGCATACATGCATGCATAGCTTGAACCTTATAAAGGGTCAAAAACCTATCCAAACACCTTCACACCCAAAACCCATGGTCCATCTAAACCCATGGTCAATACCTAAAACCCAAAGCCCATGGTCCACCTAAACCCATGGTCAACACCCAAAGCTCAAAACCCATGGTCCATTTAAACCCATGGTCAACACCTAAAACCCAAAGCCCATGGTCCACCTAAACCCATAGTCAAAACCCAAAACCTATGGTTCACCTAAACCCATGGTCAACACCCAAAGCTCATGGTCCACCTAAATCCATGGTCAAAGTCCAAAACTCATGGTTCACCCAAAACCCATGGTCTAATCCTATCCAAACCCATGTCAAACTCATGGTAAAAAAAAAAAAAACCATCTATGGTACCCTCATCCTTTTCCATAATTCTTATCCAAGCTAAAAACTAACCTAGCCCAAGCTAAACACTGATATAGCTTCATTTTTCATAATTCTTACCGAAGTTAAATACTAACCTAGCTTTCATCTTTCACAACTCTTACCCAAGCTAAACACTGATCTAGCTTTCATCTTTTATACTCCTTACCCAAGCTAAACACTGATATAGCATTATCCTTAACCATCCTTACCAAAGCTAAATACTGACTTAGCATCACTCTTATCCTTACCCAAACTAAATGCTAACTAGGTTTCATCTCTTACATCACTATCCAAACCCAAGGCCCATCTAAACCCATGATCTAGTCAAACCCATTACCTAACTATCACTAAACCCATGGTCCACCCAACTTTATAGTACATCCATACCCAATCCCAAAACCCATGGTCACACTATCTTTAAGCCCATGGTAAACCATTCATATATCACAATCCCAATCACCCAAAGCTGAATTCTGATCTAGCCACTCAAAGCTAAAATCTGACCTAGCCACCCCAAGCTAAATTCTGACATAGCCACTCAAAGCTAAAATCTGATCTAGCCACCAAAAGCTAAAACCTGACGTAGCTCCCTTAGCTAAATACATACCTAGCTAACATCATACACTTCTACCCTCATCTTTACCCATACACCATCAACCTAACCACAAGACACTGTCATCCATTGTCATTAAACCTAAGATCCTTTAGTTTGTCACACCTCCTCATAACCCTTTTTTCCAAAGCTTGATACTAACCTAGTCCCTTTTCCTTCGCAAAGGTTGATAAGATGTCTATTGCCGGAGATGAGATCACCGCTACCAGAGCTAATGAAATTTTTTACGAGCTTCTTGCTAAACTTTCTGAACACCAAGAAACTATGATGAAGAGGCAAGAAGCCCTTTTCCAAGACATGCTCAAAGCCCAAAGGAGGGCTATCATGGAGGATGTCCGTACCATGCTGGAACAGGCCTCCCTAGCTCAAAACCCAACTGACCCAAAACCATTCAAAGCTGACCCAAAACCCGCCTTTTATCCTGTTTATAGATCCACTTCCAGAGTTGAATCCAAAGACAAAGAACTTGCAAACACTGACATCATTCCACCATTACCTATTTCATCACCTGAATTTCTCAGAAACAACTCATTATATCAACCCATGATAGTTCAACCACCAAATTTCACCCCTACTCTCACTTCCTGACTCGCGGATCCTTTCCAAAGGAAGGAAGTCAACCTTGAAATCAAAGCCTTCATGAAAAAAGTGAAGCACATGGAAAAAATGATGAAGAATCTGAAGAAGAAAGAAAACCTAGTTGATACAGGCTCCCTAAGCTTATTTCCCAATGCAAGAGTTCCACCAAAGTTCAAGATGCCAAATTTGGACAGATTTGATGGTACCACTTGCCCCAAGATCCATTTAAAGATGTATGTGGTGACAATGCATCCCTTTGGTATCAACAATGAGCTCCTTGCTCAACTTTTTCAACAAACTCTTATTGATCCTGCCCTAAGATTATTTATTAACTTAGATGTTACCCAAAAACAGACTTGGAAACATTTGCAAGGCATTTTTCGAATAGTACCACTACAATAGTGAAGAGGACATTATAAGAAGGGATTTAAAAAACACAAAGCAACTTCCAAATGAGTCCTTCTCCATGTTCTTTACTAGGTGGAGGGCTAAAGCTGCTCGAATGGTAAATAGGCCAACCAAGCAAGAACAAGTAGATATCATTGTCAAGAATCTACTTCCTGCCTACAGAGCCCACTTGTTAACACAATACCTACCCACCTTCAGAGCTTTGGTTGCAACTGCATCAAAAGTTGAAGATTGCACCCAAAGTCAATCATTTCAAGTTGAATTCCCCACCACCAACCTGAACAATGATGAGGAATCTAGTTCTAACTCAACTCCACCTTACCTCAGCCCCAGAAGGCATATCATGGAGTTGTTCAAGTTCAGCTAATCTAACCTGTTTGAGATTGAATTCCAAGTATAAGCCTAAGTCCAAGTCTAAATCTCAAAAGTCTGAGTCCAAATCTGAGTCAGAGTCTGTCGCCTTATTTATCTTTATTCTTATTAACCATAGCGATTTCTTTTGTCATCTTGCAATAAAGTTCCCTTTATAGTAATGCACATACATTTTCTTTTTGTCTTCCTTGTTTAGTCCAGCATGGATGAGCTATAGAAAAAAAACAAAAAAAAAAGAGAAAAAGAAAAAGAGGAAAAAGAGAGAAATGAACAAATAGTCAAATCCACCACTATTAGCACATGTTAGAATTTGAGGTGCCATCAACAATTGCACCAAATCAAAGAAGGTCAAATAGTTGAAGCATAAAGAGCAAATCAAATGGAATTACCTATTGCACATTAGGTAATCAAACAATGCACCTTAACAAGGTCAACAAGTTCAGAAAAGACCTTTGTCAAATCTTGAATTCAAAGGCCAGGGCCCCTCAAAGCAGCAACCCAAATCATGGTGGAATGTTTTCTCCTAAATGCAAGCTTGCTAAGCTGAAAACCCAAAAAGGGCAGCTTAGGCAAAAGTTAGAGCTAAGAAAGAGAGAGAGAGAGAGAGAAAGCTCATCCAAGTCGTCTTTCCTCATGTCCAAAGTTGTCAAATCATCTTCAATCAATCTGTCATCCTTCCTAACCAGAGGTTTATTCTCTAAAGGGTATACAATCTTCTATGCTTTTATCCTGTAATGGGGGCATGTCTTCCCAAGAATGTCATCATCTGTCAATCTGTCCCGTTGCTTAGCTCAAAGAGCTAAGGCACAATCCCTCATACATGTCTCCAATATATCACATCTTTATCTCTCATTTGGAAGTATGATCCCCAATTTATCTTCTTCCACTAGCCCTTTAGCCATTCCTAAGGGCTCTTTGTGTCAACTAATGCAATTTACTATTAAGTGTCACTCCAAGAGTCTCTTCAATCTCAAATAACAAGAAAAGCTTGACTTGCTCTTTTCCATGATTCATGCTACAAAAAGCAAAATCATACAACCTCCATGATTCTTTTCAGAAGTTTCAACCTACCTTCAAACTAAGAAGCCTTCGTTAAGAAGCACATGACCCAAAAGCCTTTGCCATGAAGCCCAAATCCAAAAGCCTTCATCAAGAAACTCAAATCCAAAAGTCTTCACCATGAAGCCCAAAACCAAAATCCTTCGCCATGAAGCCCAAAACCAAAATTTTTTTGCCATGAAGCCCAAGACTAACAGCCTTCATCATAAAGCCTAAACCAAGAAGCCTTCACCATGAAGCCCACTCCTAAAAGGCCTTCATTTATGAACCCCATGATCTCCTTTAAGGCAAAATCAGACTAAGCCTTTCAAACGAATTTCCTCACTAAACCTACCCTTCTTAGCCAAGACCCTTTCCTACAAGGACTAATCCTCAACCGTAACTTTCAATGGGCAAACTAGGTCGAGCCACCCATATTGGAATTCCCACACCCCTCGTCTTTCAGAGACATAACCTTATCTAAATCTAACACCAAAGCCGAACAGATAGCTTTGATCTCAATCCTTCTAATACTAAAGCCGAACAGATAGCTTTAATCCTAATCCTTCTAATACTAAAGCCAAACAGATAGCTTTGATACCTATCCTTCTAACACTAAAGCCGAACAGATAGCTTTGATCCTAGCTTTTCTAACATCAAGGCCAAACAAATAGCTTTGATCCTAACTTTCCCAACACCAAAGTCAAACAGATAGTTTTGATCCCTATCCTTTTAACACTAAAGCCAAACAGATAGCTTTGATCCTAATCCTTCTAATACTAAAGCCAAACAGATAGCTTTGATCCCAACTTTTCCAACCAATAAGGCTGAACAAATAGTTTTGACCTCAATCCTCCCAACCACCAAAGCCAAACAGATAGCTTTGATCCCAATCTTCCCAAACATCAAAGTCAAATAGATATCTTTGATCATAATCTCCCCAATAGTAGGGCCAAATAGATGGCCTTGCTAAACCAATTTGAATTCCCTAGGTGGACCAAATCTCCAAATCTTTCAAAGTCTAGGTAGAACAGATAGCCTTAATTAAAATTCACTAGAGCATCTTTATCTCCAAACAATTGAAGATCACCATTCTCACATCCAACACTAAGGTCAAACTAATAGCCATTGACAAAACCTCGTTTATCCTATGGGCCCTCTCCCAACATATTCATATCTTTAGACCATGTTTGTCCTTCATAAGGTTCAGTTTGCATAAAACATGAATGTCCTCATGCATGATAAGCACAAGCAAATATCACAAGTCTAGAGTTTAACATGGTATAACCCAGAATCTAACATGGTACAGCCTAAAATCTGATATGGCGAAAGAATATATGCGCCAAAAATCTGATGTTGCAAGAGCACAAGCCCAAAGTCTGACATGGCATCTCTTCACAGGGTTCACTATCATTAGCATCGCCTTTTCCTTAAAGCCAATTCTGATGAGGGGGCAGCTGTGAACCCTCAAATTTGCATCTCCTGATTCAGCTGCAGCTTGACGCCTACTAAGAATAGGGCGCCATGCATACGGCAGTCCCGCTAGCCAGTTAGCGGGCAGGGGTCAAGGGGGCAGTGCCCCGTTGAAAAAATAAATTTCCTGAATCTTTCACCTCCAGTCGACCTTCTTTTAGTTATGAACCCACAGGATCAAACCGAACTCAAATCGAAACTAAAATGGACCCGAAATGGATGAAAAAGCAGGAAGGAGGTCGAACTGCATGAGATGCATGCTTGCCGTGCCGCTGCCACCGGCAGGGCAGCACTCCTGCCGTGCCACCATAGGCAGCACTGAATTGGTGCTGGCATCCAGGCCGCATGCCTGCCGTGCCACCGAATGACCGGCGCGTCGCCGGTGCCGTTGGCGATGCGCCAACGCCACCGTCCATATTGCCGGAATCCCCACTGGCAGCTTTATAAACAAAGCCTCCTTCCAGCTCATTTGGGGGGAATTCCAAGGACAAAAATTCTCTCTGATACATTTCATCATGCTATTTTGCTAACCTTTTATTGTTATGGTTCAACTTCAAGATCCTAAATCCAAAGTGGAGCTTAGATCCGGAGTTAAGCTCATCTTATTCATCCAAAAATGAAGGAAAGCAAAGGTATAATCTTCTTTCTATTTTCAAAATTCTGAACTCAGATCTAGAATTCTCTTTAGGTCTAAAATAGAAAAGATCTAAAATTTATTAATTTAAGAATTAGAATTAAATTAATAAACAAACCAACACTCTTTTTCAAAACCCCTCCTTCGCAAGAAGGGAGAACTGCATGGGGTTTGATTCTTATTCAATAGGATACGCAGGCTGCCGTTTTGAAAGGCATCAACTCCAAAATCTTTTTATTAACATTTTTTTCCCTTTTACTTTGATTTATTTATATTAATCCTTTATTTTCTATTTATTTATTAACTTAGTTGAGGAATGTGTGCTTTCCCTAGTACCCATAAGGGCTAGAGGAAAGATCCTCTTTATTTTAATCATTTTGGCTTTGTAATAATTAAGTAGGATTTATCTTGCTTATTTATCTATAATTGTCATTTCATCTTATCATATATATCTGTTTCATGCATCATTATATTACTGTTCATACATACACGAAAATTCCTTTTCAAGAGTTATTTTGGATTTTTAGCCAAACTAAAGAAAATCATATTTTCTCAATTGTGTAATTACCAAAACTTGATCCTCGAGCCCTCTTTAGTCACTTGCGGATTAGTGCATTTTCCATTGGGATAAATCAGATTTTTTTAGAGTCAATCAGGTTGGGTTTTCTTTAATTTTCCCAATTAAAATAAATAAATTAAAGTGGCAACTCACTTTTCAACTGTCAAATTACAAAATCAGTTTTCTAAACTCACAGCGAGTTCCAATCGTGGAGTTTCTCCCGAAGAGCATTTCGATTCCTCGGCAGATCAGACCGGTACTCAGGCGAGGCCTCACAGGGAGCAGCGCCTTATTGAAAAAAATTTCTTGAAACTTGCACCTTCAGACAATTATCACTTGATTACGAATGCATAGAATTAGACTAGGCTCAAATCATATCAAAGATGGAGAAGAATGGGCTGAAAAATAAAGTGCGGCAACCCGCAAGCCCGCTGCGGTAACTCGCAGTTGGCTGCGGTTAATGCAGCCACCTCTGTGGTTAACGCAGAGCCCCCTGCGGTAGCCAATTGGCTAGTGCAGCCACTGTAGTTGCCATAGCCGACGTCTCAGTTTTCGCAACTGTGCATTTTCAGAATTCTACTCGAAAACTATGAATTTTTAGCCCCAAACTCCTCCTATCAATACCTTGCACCTCATAACAACTAAAGACACACAATTACATACTTCTATACTCTCCCTAAAGCTTTCTAAACCCTATTTCTAAACTTTCCAATTATCAAAACCCTCTTCCTAAACCTCCAAAGCTCTAAAATCTCATTCCAAAACCTCCTCCATCATATAAAAGCTCATTCATAAGTTTCCTAATCATCTCAAAACCCCATTCACAAGCCTCCTAATCACTTTAAGTTCTATTCTTAAGCTTTCTAATCAAGAAAACGTTCAATTCAAACCCCTTTCTTTCAAAGGGGATTCGTGGTTCTCAAGCAAAGGTGTCATCCAAGTCCCTTCAAGAAGAGTTCACACTATTCAAGAGTCCTTCTTCCACAAGGAGTGCTAGTGATATCCCGAGGCCAAGGTGGAACTTAGATCCGGTGCCAAGCTCACTCCCTACATTCCTCACTGACAAAAGCCAAAGATAAAAGTTTTTTCCTTTTCTTTTTTCAAATTCAATCTCAAGATCTGAATTTGAAAAGATCTAATTTTTACTAATTAAAATCTGACCTAATTAACAAATCCTTTAAGCCCTTTAAAATCAATCAAAACATGATAACAGAGGCAATGACATAAAATCCCCTCCTTCGCAAGAAGGGAGAACTGCATGGGGTTTGATTCCTATTCAAAGGGATACGCAAGCTTGCCGTCTCTAAGGCATTCAACTTCGCTAAAATTAACAACTTCTTCTCTCTATCACCTTCTTCATATAGCTTAGGATTGAAATTGTTTTTCTTAAATAAAGGTCAAAATTTAGTTCTTTTTATTAAAATTGTTTTATTATTTTCCTTACTTTAGTTGTTTAAATTACATTTGGGGAATGTGTGCTTTTTCTAGAACTCATAAGGGCTAGAGGAAAGATCCCCTAATTTTGATATTTTTACTTCTAATAGTTTTAAGTAGTTTCTCTCTTATCTTTTTGGATTTTGTAATTGTCATTATTTCGTATTGCCATGCATTTCATGAGTAATATTTGTTTCATGCATCATATTATATCTATTCATGCATACATAAAAACTTCTTTTTTATAAAAGCTATTTTGTATTTAAGCCAAACTAATTTTTTATATTGTTTTAACCAAAACCTAGTCCCAGAGCCCTCTTTGGTCATTTGAGGATTAGTGCTTTTCCTTGGGATAAATGGTATAATTTTGGAGTCAATTAAATTGGGTTTTCCTTTAATTTTCCTAACTAAAATAAACAAAATTAAAGTGGCGACTCTCTTCTGCAACTTACAACTTATAAAATACAATTTTCTGAACTCATAGTGGGTTCCAATCATGATGTTTCTCCCAAATGTGCATTTTCGATTCCCCTCTAGTGGATCAGACCGGGTGCTCGGGCGAGGCCTCATAATGTTATCTTTCCAATCTCTCAAGAATTAAGGGAATTGGAATAGTATAACATGGGATATGGTAGGAGTAAGGAGGATGGGTCAGGAAAGAAACTATAAGCAGATTTTTAGATTCAATGTTGTGACGTGTTTACATACAAAAATTAAACTTAATATATATATGTGTTAGTTGTGTAGAGGCACCTAAAGGAAAGTAAAAAGGTGAAAACCAAGAGATTGGGGGACATTGTAGTTGATTATATTGAAAGGATAAGCGTGTATGGAAAACAATATAGCTAAGGTGAGTAACTATTAAACTATTATGCTTGCGAACTATTTCCATGAATTCTATTACTTGTGGACCTTCAAAGTTCATTGATATCCTTAAAATTCTTATGGGCAATGACAGTCTTGATTCCTATCTTGATATTTAATTTTCCTTAAAGTGTAAATGTCATTTACACCTTAACATGTTCTATGTTAGTGTTACCTGACTCATGCATCAAGTAATTCATGTGTCAAGTGCATCATGTGATTCATGCATCAAGTTCATCAAGTAATTCAAATATCAAGTTCATTAAGTACATCAAGTATCATTTCATAGGACCTATGTATGAATACCAACCAGTAGCATGCTCGACAAGGGAGCCTCTACTTTAATAAGCTTGCAAGGAAGCTTTTAGACCTTCATGTATGTTTGCAAGTGCATTTCATTAACAAGTCATGTCGTGAAAATTGTCATGCATGGCAAGTATGATTCCAAGTCATATTGTAAATATTATTTTCCCTACAATGCCTATCATTCTTGTGAGCCCAAGTTGTAATCACTGCCTCATAAGTATGATAATATAATTTTTACTCACTAAGTATTCAACTCACGCCAATTTCCCTTTTTTTTTTTTACAAGAAAGTAGGTGTTCGTTTAATGAACTCAAGTACTTATCCTTATTTAAGGCTTGAAGTTAAGTGAAGAAGAATATTTTTAAAATATTATATATATGTGTATAGGTTATGAATCTTTGTATATAATTTAGATGGTGCATGGGGTCTTAACAGCTTTAAAATAATAATATGATATTACGTGTAAAATTATGGTTGGCTTAAGAACTTTTGACTGTATAAAGTTGATAATGGAACTTAAAGACAATGATATGGAATGATATGTATAAATGTATAGTTAATTACTAAAATGTAAAATAAATGTATAAATTTGGCCTCAAATGTATGTTAGTGTGTATGAGAAAAGCATTGGGAGGATTTGATTTGGAATAGAAGTTGAGGATATAAGGGAGAAGATTATTGAAAGTGTAGTTTCTTACAAGGTTTGGATATTGGGAGTTGTTAGAGGTACAGCCGGTGCTCCACAATTGTGCCATTCGTTTTTAGTGTTAGATTGGTTCTACGGGTTTTTAGTGGCTTTAGGCCTACCCATGCCCTAGGACCATCATATCCCAAAAGTGGGATGTGATAAAGGTGGTATCTAAGTGAAGATATTAAAAATAAAATGTATGCAAGTAGGTCTCTTAAGATGTAAGAACAACCATAGAGCAAAGGATGTCCTTATTGTCAATTGAGATCCTTCATTAAGTTATCCCCATTGTCCATGCCTATTAGACTCTCTTCCTGAATTTTGATTGCAAATATAAGTTAGTTATTATGAAAAATTTGTATGATTTGGGTTGTAGTATTAAAGGTAAGGACATGTTTAAGATTTATGCGTAATCGTGCAATAGCATGTCGCCTAAGAGGGGACCACCTCATTCAAGAAGACGAGTGGCTTTAGAAGTGGCTTTGGAAGTAGCTTCGGCTGAAGCATTACAACACGAAGAGCCTATAGAAGGACCAATGGAACCATCTCAAGTTCGGTTGCGAGTGCAAAAAGTTAATCAACAAGTTCCTCAAGTAGAAGACGATGCTGTGATGGAAGAACTCCAAGAGCTACAAAGAGAGATTCATGAGTTAAGACAAGCTAGGGAATAATAACCTGAGGATGTTCCACCATATGTATTAGAAAATGCTCAGATTTTGAGGCAAGTGGCCAGAAGGGTACTGAATGATGGAGCTGTTTCAATGAGAAGTTTTATGAAGATGGGATTACCAAAATTTCATGGTAAGGATGGTGAAGAGCCATAAGGATTTCTAGAAGTCATGAAAAAGGTAGTAAGGAGATTGCTATGTTCTAATGCTTGAGTGATAGAACTAGTAGGATTGTTGTTGAAAGAAGATACATGGGGGTAGTTTTAGTGCTGTGTCAAAAATAGATTGAACGGTGATACTCCACCTACTTGGGATGAGAATCTAGCAAAACGAGAGTGGGAAAATCGAGTTGCCAGGTTTGAAAAACTGAAATAGGGAGATATGTTAGTGATAGAGTATGCAAGAGAATTTAACAAATTAAGCAAGTATGCTCTAGAGATAGTCCTAACTGAAGCTGCGAGAATCAAGAGATTCCAACAACAGTTGATTGCATCACTGCATAATAGTTTATGTGTAGTTGAATTCACTTCAATGTCAAAGTTGAATGATAAAGGAAAACAAATGGAGATGAAAAGCAAGGAAGATAGAGCTGAAAAGGAACAAAATTCAAAGGATAGGAGTAAGGGTCAAGGTGGTTATAGTAAGGGAATAGGAAGTGGTTCACAAGTGCGAGTGCCTAGATATTCATTTGCAAGTACAAATCAAGGGTCAACCTCAAAGAGGTCAAGGTTGGTGTCAACCTAGAAGTACTTTGATAGCCTCTACTTCAATGGCTAATACTGTATTAGGGTCTGTACAATAAGGTTATAATCGTCCTATCTGCTCCACCTGTGGGAAGAGGCATGAAGGTACCTGTAGGTTTCTCATAAGAGTATAGTTTAACTGCAGGCAGTCAAGCCATTTTATCAAAGATTGTCCTTTATGGAAAGGACAACAAAGTGTAACTACTGCTTAACAATCTATAGCACAAATGAATAGAGCATATACAAGAAGTGTGGGAGGCCGAGCTAGAGGTCAAGAGCAACCTATTGAAGCAAGGTAGGTCGTGAGTGGTAGAGGACAAGTAAGAATGTATGCCCTTAGTCGATAAGAGATGCAACCAGGAAATGATAATGTGGTAGGTATTATTTTTACATGGAATCAAGATATTTTATGATTAAAAGTCATTAGTAATGTGAACAAAGAGATATAGTTTAATCTATATAATGCAAGCACGTGACATGTCTAGTTGATTGTAAGAAAATTCAAGGATGAATTTTGTTAAAGGGGGGAAGAGTGTAACACTCTAAGTGTTCATAGGTCATCAGAGACTAGAGAGTAGTCTATAACTAATTAGAATGGTGAAACTAAGGCAAAGAATAGAGATATTATGCTTGTGAACTATTTCCACAATTTCTATTACTTGTGGACCTTCAAAGTTCATTGATATCCTTAAAATTCTTATGGGTGATGACATTCTTGATTCCTATCTTGATATTTAATTTTCTTTAAAGCATAAATGTCATTTACCCGTTAACATGTTCTATGTTAGTGTTACATGACTCATGCATCAAGTAATTCATATGTCAAGTGCATCATGTGATTCATGCATCAAGTTCATCAAGTAATTCAAACATCAATTTCAACAATTACATTAAGTATCATTTCATAGGACCTTGTGAGGCTTCGCCTGAGCACTAGTCCGATCTACTAAAGGGAATCAAAATGCTCATTTGAGAAAAAACTCACGAGGAAGCCCTCGAGCTTATCTTTGATAGATTTGAAAATTGTTCTTAGTAGCGCCACCTTAATTTATTTTTATTTGGGAAAATATAAGGAAAAAACCCATTTGACTCCAATTATAACCCAAAAGAAAAAGGATCACTAGCCGCGAAACCAAAGAGGATTCGAGGACTAGGTTTTTAGTTTATTTTAACAAAATAAGTTTGGCCAATTAATATAAAAGTGACTTAAAATATATTTCATGAACAAATTAAAATGCATAAACAGTTTATAATATGCACGATCATTCAATCCACAAAGTTTATACACAATTAGAATTCAAAATAAAAGGGAGTTAATATTACAATGAAATCCAAACTTAGGGGATACCTCCTCTAGCCCTTATAGGTTCTAGGGAAGTTACACATTCCCCAAACTAATTGTAATAATAAAGCAAAGAAACAAACACAAAAGTAAGTGAAACAGTGATAGGGGGAGAGTTGGTTAATTTTAATTGGATTCAATGCCTGAACCAAGCATGCCTACATATCCCTTTGAATGGCAATCAAAATCCATGCAGTTCTCCCTTCTTGCGAAGGGTTTAGTTTAGCTTAGCCACTTTATCATGTTTTGATTGATTGATTAAAAGAGGGTTGAGTTAATTAATTAATTTAATTGATTACCAAGTTGATTAGCTAGCAATCTAGATGAATCAATTTAATTAACTAACTAAAAAAGTAATGAAATTAAGGGAAAAGAAGCTTACCTCGGATGGCGGGTGGCGACTAGCTTTAGATGGCAGGCAGCGGCTAGCTTCGGATGGCAGGCGGCAGTTGGCCTTAGATGGTAGGTGATGACTAGCTTTCGATGGTGGGCAGTGATTGGCCTCGAACAATGGGCAACGACTAGCCTTGGGCAAGAGACTCGCCTCGAACAAGCGGGCGGCGGAAAGCCTTAAACTAGTCAAGTAGGAATCAAGGAGAAAACCCCAACTCTCTTTGCAAAGCAAGGAGCAAATGCAAAGCGTTTTGCTTGAAGTAATGCTTTTCAAGCTCTAGAAGTTGGTCTTTTGATGCATGGGGAGACCCTCTATACATAGGAGGAGGTTTAAAGCATAGAAATTGTTCAAATACGATATGGGATTGCAAAAAATCAAAATTTTGCCAGAGTTGTTGCAGAGGCCTTTATGGCACCATAGAGGTCTTTGCGGTAGTGCCACATAGGCCTTTGAGGTTTTGCAAAGGGCTTTGCGGCAGTGCCACAGACCTCTGCAGCAACGGGCCCTATTTTCGCCCGTTTCGCCCATTCTTGCTTGTTTCTCATCCATTTTACATGATTCCAGTTGCGTTATACTTGTTACTCAATCTTGGATGATTTGAAATGGTTCAAATGTCAAAAAAAATATTTTGATTTTTCCATTTTGAGAGTTTTTGACTTCTGAAGGTTTGTTTATGAGCCTAAGTGCTTTTAAGGTTCAAACACATACTGGAAGGTGCAAAATTAAGGGTTCACAGCTGCCCCCTCATAAGATTTGTCTTTGTCTGAAAGGCAACTCTAATGAGTGTGAACTTTAGAATGAAGAGGATGCCCCTAGTATATTTAGGAGCGGCATGAAGTTTAGAGGATGCTCCCGGTATATTTAGGAATGGTTGGTATGAAGAGCATGCTCCTGGTATATTTAGAGGAGACAAAAAGTTTAGAGGATGCTCTTAGTATATTTGGGAGTAGCAAAAGGATGCCCACGGTATATTTGGAAGCGAAGAGGATGCCCCTGGTATATTTGGAAGCAAAGTGGATGCCCCCGGTATATTTGGAAGCAAAGTTGATGCCCCCAGTATATTTGGAAGCGATGAGGATGCCCCTGGTATATTTAGAAGCGGCAAGGGATTCTGATAAGTGTGAAATGAAGAGGATGCCCCTAGTATATTTGGAAGCGAAAAGGATGCCCCTGGTATATTTGGAATCAAAGTGGATGCCCCCGATATATTTAGAAGAGAAGTGCATGTCTCCGGTATATTTGGAAGCGGCGAGGATGCCCCTAGCATATTTGGAAGTGGCAAGGAATTCTGATAAGTGTGAAATGAAGAGGATACTCCCAGTATATTTGGGAGTAGCAGGAAGTTCTGAAGAGGATGCCCCCAGTATATTTGGGAGTAGTAGGAGAATGCCCTCGGTATATTTGTTTACGAGCCTAAGTGCTTTTAAGGTTCAAATATATACTGGAAGGTGCAAAATTAAGGGTTCACAGACCTATGCATGAATACCAACCAGTAGCATGCTCGACAAGGGATCCTCTACTTTAATAAGCTTGCAAGGAAGCTTTTAAACCTTCATGTATATTTGCAAGTGCATTTCATTAACAAGTCATATCGTGAAAATTGTCATGCATCGCAAGTACAATTCCAACTGGTATTGTAAATATTATTTTCCCTACAATGCCTATTATTCTTATGAGCCCAAGTTGTAATCTCTGCCTCATAAGTATGATAGTATAATTTTTACTCATTGGGTATTCAACTCACCCCAATTTTCCCTATTTTTTTTTACAAGAAACTAGGTGTCCGTTTAATGAGCTTAAGTACTTATCCTCACTTGAGGCTCGAAGTTAAGTGAAGAAGAATATTTTTAAAATATTATATATATGTATATAGGTTATGAATCTTTGTATATAATCTAGATGCTCTATGGGGTCCTAGCAGCTTTAAAATAATAATATGATGTCACGTGTAAAATTATGATTGGCTTAAAAACTTTTAATTGTTTGAAGTTGATAATGGAACTTAAAGACAATGATATGGAATGATATATATAAACGTATAGTTAATTGCTAAAATGTAAAATGAATATATAAATTTGGCCTTAAATGTATGTTAGTGTGTATGAGAAAAGCTTTTAGAGGATTTGAATTGGCATAGAAGTTGAGGATATAAGGGAGAAGATTATTGGGAGTGTAGTTTCTTGCAGGGTTGGGATCTTGGGAATTGTTGGAGGTATAGTTGGTGCTCCATAGGTCTACCCTTGTTTTTAGTGTTAGATGGGTTCTACGAGTTTTTGGTGGCTTTAGGCCTACCCATGCCCTAGGACCGTCGTATCCCAAAAGTGGCATGCGACATAAGGTATTTATTTACTTATTTATTTTTATTATTTTCTTATTTTCTTGTTTTGTTTTGCTTGGTTTTAGTTTTTCGTTTGCCTTATATTGTTTTGTTCGTTTTGTTATTTTTCCCTTAGGATTGCTTAGTTTGTTATTTTCATTTATTATTTCTTTGCTTTGCATGTTTTATCTTATTTTTTTCATTATTTTGAGGCAAGTTGATTAGAAATTGATTTAGTTAACTTGATAAATGATTTGAATTGATGCATCCACTTGTTAATTTTATCCTTACCTAATTAACATCCTGGAAATCAATCAATCTAATTTAATCAATCAACTCATCTTTTGATCAATGAATTGAAATATGATAAAAGGCTAAGAATAAACAAACCCCCTTCCCAAGAAGGGTGAACTACGTGGATTTTGATTCCCATTCAAACGGATACATAAGCTTACTTGTTTAAAGCATCAAATCCAATTTAAATAAGAAATGATCCTTCTCTTGTATATTCTTTTATGAATTAGTTCTTTTTCTTTGTGCTATTTGCTTTTAGTTTGTTTTTTTTATTATGATGTTGGTTTTGTTCCTCTTTTTTCTTTTTTTGTTGCTTTGAAATTATTTTAGAAAATGTGTGACTTCTTTAGAACCCATAAGGGCTGGAGGAGGTATCCTCTATTTTGGTTTTGAATTGTAAGTTTAATTCCTTTACTGCTTTACTTTTTTGCTTTAAATGAATGTTTATTTATTTGTTTAATTCATGCATTATACAAACTATTGATGAAATTTATTTTAAGTCATTTTGTATTAAATTTGCCAAATAAATCTTTTCAAAAATAAACCAAAAACCTAGTCCTTAAATTCTCTTTGGTAATCAAGGACTAGTGTACTTTTCCATTGGATAAATAAATTAGAGTCAACTAACTAGGTTTTTACCTCATATTTTCTTAAATAAAAACAAAATTAAGGTGGTGACTCTAAGATAATTTTTCAAAAAAAAAAATATGAATCCGAGGGTTCCACTGTGAGTTCAAACCTAAATGAGCATTTCGATCCCACTTAACGGATTGGACCGATGCTCAGGTAAGGCCTCACAGCAGCTAGTACTCCACTAGCTTCCTATTTAACCTAGGCATTTCATCATACTCCCAAGCAAATTGAACTTTTACAATAATTCAATTATTTTTCTTTTTAATGTAGGTTAGAGCAGGCCACTAATGTAGGTGATTTTAGGCTTTTTAGGAGTCCTTTGGCTGACCTCCTCTAAAGGGTCTTGGACTTCTGCCATGGAATCATCTAAGTTAGGTGGAGCATTTTTCAACTCATGCAATTGGATCTCCTTTACTTTTTCGAACTATTCCCTTTCAAAGATTACTTCAGAACCTACAGTCTCTTAAACTTCTTTAGCTAATAGCTTGTCCAAAGTTTGTTGAACTTGTGCTTTCGATAATGTGATTGTAGCGGCCATTTTCTCCTCTTAGGTGAAGTTAATCACTAACCTCCTTGATGATGGGCTAAGTGGTCAGCCTCTTATGATAAGGCATGATCATAAATTTTTGGAGGAGATTCTTAACTTGTTTTGGCAATGCTTTTTTCTTGCCATGCTTTTAGCCCACCATATATATTTTTACCTTTAAATTGAATTGGAGTAATGCTTCCATCATAAAATCTTGCATATACTACATCTATACAGGCTTTGAAACACTTTCCATCAGCCCACACTATTTCCACCTCATCCCCTTTTCAAAATAAGAAGAATTGGTGAAGTGAGGATGGTACATACTAATTGGCGTGAATTGAATCCCTTCCCAAAAGAGCATGGTAGTTGGTAGTGAAGTTTACCACAAAGAAGGCTATAAAGGAGGTTTCACTTCTAACTTTAATCTCTATAGGTAAGACTCCTTGAGTCTTTTTGACTTCCCCATTAAATGCTACGATAAACAAATTTGTATCTATAAGATCATCTTCACTTTTGCCCAATTCTGAGGCCATCCTTAGTCGAATAATGTCAATAGCATATTCATTATCTATTAAGACTCTGGAGGTTGGCCTCCCATTGAGATGAGCCTTAATGTATAATGGCTTAATGTGTTTTGTCATCCTTTCAACTAGCTTCTCAAAGATGACCTTCTTTGGAACTTTAAGTTCTTTAGCCTAGATGGTAACTCCACTATGCACAGTATGCTTCTTAGAGGTTGCCCCCTGAGTCTTTAGTTCTTATTGAGGTTCTTTTTTAGACTCTTCATCTCCAAACCTTTGAAATGAAGCTGGCCAAGTGATGGTTGCCATGGAATATCTTAAAGGTATAGAAATTTGGCCCACTTTGATTTCTTGCATTTCATGTTTTTTGTGTTATTACCCACAGACTTTATGTTTGCATGTTCATTCTTCATAATCTAATCTTCTTTTTATCTTAATTTTGTGCTAGATCCCTCTGTTTTTACTGCTACCTCTTCCTTTAAAGCCTCTTTTTTTGGGGTTTAAGTAAGAGGATGTGGAAACTTACTATAGCAAATATGGTGCTATTGATTTTTATTGACTTTCATAGGTGATAGCACAAACCTAGTCTGTCTACTTTGAGTAGCATTTAGTGGGTGAAAAGTATGCAACAGACATTTCTTTTCATGTTAGAGAAAACATAATCTCCAACAGACCCTGTAGAGGATTTTTATGCAAACTTTGGTGAAGATTCCTAGGCAAACTCTTAGTAATCCTGAGCTGCCTTTTCTAGACACTAGCTTGGTGATGATAAGCTTTAGATTGACTTTCTTTTTTTTTTTTTTTTTTTTTGATGTTAGAGTCTAGTCTAGTCTTTACTAATCCCTTGAGAAGACTTTTATGTAGGTGAGATGGTAGACCCTTAAGGAAACTCTCAGCAATCCCCGACCACTTTCTTTAGGTACTGAACTATAAGTAATGAGTATTAAGTTGATTCTCATTTTTTGTGTTTTAATCTGACCTAGTATGTGGCATGTAAACTTTATTATAGACGCTGGTATAGATTCCTATTTCTAAGAAGACCCTTAGGCACCCTTTTGGCAGTCTTAGATTTATTCCTTTGAATAGTAACATAGGGAGGGTGAGTATGAAGCAAGTTCTTCTTTTTCCCATGGTGGTCTTGCCCAATCTCTTGTTGACCCTACCTAAGACTTTTAGGAACCCATGTTTTCTTTGCTTTTCCTTTGTGTGCTCCCTGCTGAATTTTCTTTTTCTTATTGATCAGGGCATGAAGGTCTACCCCAATAGCATTTATAAAGGCCATAGGAGGGAAGGGATCTTCATTAATTAGCATAGTCTCTTTCTTTTTCTCAAGGAACTTGAGTTTCCCCTTATTGATCCTATCCTGGATTACATTTTTAAAAGACCATCATACCTTAGTTATATGGTTCTAAGAGTCATGATACTTATAATACTCTTTTCCTTAGACTTTTTTCTTTGCAAGTATATACTGACCCATAGGCAAAGTGATGGAATCCTCTTTGAAGAGAAAGTCAAAGATTTCTTTAGTTTTGCTCACATCAAAAGTGTATTGCATTGAGGAATTATGATTTGGGACTTTGTAAAAAATGGGCAGACTTGGGATCCAAAATTAGCAAGGTCAGCAACAATAGTCTCTTGGGTACCCACCTCTTGAAAGTAAGTTCTTATAGTCTTCTTTTTCATTTTATTATCTTCTTTTAGCAACTCCTCATATTCTACTACATTTGCAGCTAGCTCATAGAAGTCTCTAAATTCCATCCTCTATAATTTTTTCTGAGCTCAATGTCAAGCCCCCTTAGTGCCATCTTCACAAATTCAGTTTCTAGCAAGAAGACTTTGCATTTACTTGTCATTTTCTTAAAATGAGCTATAAAGAGATCAGCAAACTTTCCATCCCTTTGGGTCATCCTTGACCGCTCAGCAACATAGACCTCAGGCTCAACTTTGAAAATTGGGTACTAAATTTTCTCTCCATTTCTTGCCATAAATATACAGAGTCCCTTGGTAATGTTAAACAGTTAATGAGTTTGGAAGTAATCTTAGTTTGTAAAAACCAAAATTCTTATAATTTGCCAATTCTCCACATTTTATTATTAATCTTGCAATATGTTCTAATGTGGATTGCCCAACTTCTCCAGAGAATAAAGTGAAGCCTAGGATTCAGACCTCTTTGGATATGGATTCTCTCTATCAATAGCTGGGGGATATGGCTTGTGGAATTCTAACTTACCAATTTGATGTAATCCTGGACCATACAATTCATGTACAACATCTTTAACAGCCTCCAAATTCACCTGAGGTACAAAAGGAGTAAAAGGAATTAAAGGAAATTGAGCAGCCACCACACTAGGCATGTGAATTCTTGCTCCCACCCTTTGGTTACCCTTTGAGCCTAAGGCTTATGCATATGTTGTTTCAACCCTATTGTATGCTGGAGGATTGGTTCTTAAGGTGGTATGCCCTTGGAATTATTATGATAATTATTGTAGAGCCATTTATTATGGTGGTGGTTATGTAGGCCTACCATTAGAGGGTAGCCTATATCAATTGAATTTTTGGGAAAGCTATGAGTTCCCTTTCTTTATAGTGCAGGTTGGCATTCAATTGGAGGTATACCATTAGACTTCACCAAATCTAAGGATTCTTCAAGAGCTTGTCTCATAATGATGCCAAAAAGGAAGCATACAAAGCTAATGATCTAATCAACTTCCTAATGGTCCCATTACAAGAGCAAGAATGAAGAAATTCAAAGAAGCGCTAAATGGGATGGCTCAAGGCTTATGGGATGATCTTGCTATAATTCAAGAATGCAAGAATGAATCATTCATGAAAATGGGGATTCAAGACTCAAATCAAATTTTGGTGACAATGATTCGAGTGGATAAAGGCCAAAACATGGAGAGTCAAGCTTCAAACATGGCCATGAGAAGAAATTACATAAGTGTTGAAAGCTAAAAATCATCGCGACCATAATAGAAGGTTAAAAGCTAGCTATTACAAGTATGATAGTGTTGCGAGCACAACAAAAGTTTGGGCTTTGTAATTTGTTTTATTTTCTGAATTTGACTATTTTACTTCAATTTTGGATGTTTTTGGGCCTTAAACTTATCATATTTAGTAGCTCAACTTAGTTATAACTTATTATTTGTTTAGGAATCAATTTCTAATTGGAAACTTCAATCCTTATCTAGAAAGATTTCCTAATCCATAATTGATTCTAATTTAAGGTTGGGCCTCTATATAAACTTGCCATTCATGTAAAAAAACAATTAAGTTTATGATCAATAAAATTCAGTTTTCTTAAGAGTGTTATCTCTTATTTTTTATTCTTGCTTGAATTAAGTTCATATAATCAAAGCTAATTACTTTAGACTAAATCAAAGATTTAATTTTAAGTTTAGTGAAAACCCTAAAAACATGAGATGTGGCCTAAGCTCATATGTGATATGGAAAAGAGGCAATTTAGGGGTTAGAGAATATTCACTATGCACTAAGCCCATTGGATTGGTTTAGGGATTAGAGAATTTCACTAAGGTTAAAATAGCATTTTCAACTTTAAGACTTTATGGAAATATTCATGAACCCTAAAGGGTAAAATGGACATTCATAATAAAGCATAAAGTAATAAAAGGGTATAAGGTTAAGTCTTGAAGAAAAGATGTATATAAGTGTTATGTTGATCTTCATCAATAGGTTGAACATCATTTTTCTTTTAAAGCAATTTGAGAGAGAGAAGTTGAGAGAGAAAAAAAAAAGGTGAAGAAAATATTTCTTTAATTTTCAATTCTTTTTCTTAGTTCTTTGTAAAAGAACAAATTGTTTGCAATTGGAAAATTGATTTAGTCCAAAATAATAAAAGAGGAACGTAATCTTCTAATGCATTTTTAAGTGTAGATCCTGAATCAAGATTGGGCAACTAAAAGAGGGATTCAAGAACACCAAGAAAGATAGAGGGAAACTTAAAGGTGAGATAGGTGTGGATGATCTAGAGGTTTCATACTTGGGGAGCTCTTTGTTAAAGAAATAAGGAATATTTAAGAAATAATATGATTACTCTTCCTTCTTCTTTCTTTATGTATGTGTTCTACACACTAATTAGTTGATTTTCTTGAATGAATTTTGGACTAAAAGGGGTGAAATGAAATTTTAAATTATTTGAAATTTCACAATACTACCTTATTTCTGTTGCGATTGATGCCATCATTCCTTTAATTGGTATCAAAGCCACTTAACTTCTATGTAAAACTATTATATGTGTTGTTCTAGAGGTTTTGATTCAATTGAAAAAGAGTTGTTGCGCAAATGTTACACTCTTGGATGCAAAAGTTGCAACCACGAATCAAGTATCATGACCACGATTTGCGAATTGGCACCACGATATTCATGTTGTGCCCATAAACTTTAGGGTCAGAATAAATGTTGTTATGTTGGTCATAAGGATCACGCCCATTATGCAGATGTTGTGTCTGCGAAATCCGTATTGCGTTGGGACAGTTGACACAAACTCCGCTATATTTGTACTCAACTTTTATTTTTTTCCAAAATTGTTTGGATTTATTTTTCAATCAAATAAATTTATATGATTTCAAATATGATTTTAAGCTATAAAAACCTTGAATTTGTGATATTCAAAATGGTTTTTGGAAATTTTCCAAAGTTGAACTACAAATCTATTCTATTGTTGTATATATATATTTTGTTGTTGTTTGAGAGGTATGAATAGATGATCATAGATCAAGAAACCATAATGTATGATTTCTTAAATGGACTTGTAATAATTATTTTTATTATTTGATGTGATATAATTAATTGTTAATTACTTATGTAGGTTGTGTAAGACCTCGCTCGAGCACTGAGCCTGCAATAACCTGAATTTTTATTTATTTTGTAAAATCTTATTTTGTACAAAAATATAATTATTTAATTATATGTACTAAATTGATATTTAAATTTTCATAATTATCTAAAAATTTGGATTTTATGATCTTTAAAGTGAATTATTATTAAATCAATTCGCAATTTTTGAATTTTAAATTAAGAGTAATATTAATTTTGAGATTTATTTATGTTATTTGAAATAAATTAATAGCAATAATATGGTCCTTTTCACCCTCTCTTCTTGGCCGAAAATTTCCTCTCTACCATGCCTTTAAAATATATACACACACACACACACACACACACACACACACACATATATATATATATATATATATATATATATATATATATATATATATATATATATATTGATTTTCTTATATTAAATATAACTCCTTGAAAAAGAAGGGAATAATATTGGCCATTGGATCAAATGAGAAAAATCCTCACCTTCCATTTCTAGAGGATGCTAATTGATAACATCTCTCATCTTTCATTTCTGCTCACTTTTTACTCTCTCTCAACATCGAAACTCCAAATTTTGGCCAAATCCAAAACGAAGAAATCTCAATTCAAGCTAAAAATTTCATCAACCTTTCTTCCCTTTTCCATTTCTAATGTTAATATTATCGATCTTGCCCTTCAAATCTTTTGGAATTTCTTCCTTTTCCTTCTTGTGGCTCGGCTTCCTCAATAAATTTAAAGGAAATATATTTAGTTCTTTCTCTTAATTTAATGAAAGATTTAATGTTATAAGAAAGAGAATTTTTTTTTTGACATGAGAAAGCAAAAGAATGAAAGGAATGCAACTTAAGGTTTCTTTTCTCCATATTGGCATACATAATTCTAATCGAATAAATTTTTATTCTTTTTGATTGAATGGTGAACTGAACTTGATAATGTAATATTAAAGAGTATGCATGTGTTGATTGAAGATGGTTGAAATTTTGATTTTTATTCCTTATGAAATTTCGGTAAACATAAGAAAATGCCCACTTGATGTTTTATTTTGCTTGATGATAGAAATGAATTTGTGAATTATGAAAACTAAGGAACCCATATGAGGATTTGCAGTTTTAACCAAAAGAAAATGTATATTTTATGAAATTAATTGCTAGGTCTTACTAGTATAATATATTTACTAAAGAATTGAGTGTTAAAAAGATTAATTATATATTTATATATGGTGGATACTCTGTAGAAATAATTAAAAGCTAATAAATATATATAACTTAGAAACTAATAATAATAATTGTTGAGTAATTGAGCCCCATTGGACTTTGGGGGTCTTAGTAACTATGGGTAAGCTAGGGAAAATGAAAAAGATTAGATTAAATTGAGCTCTTGGTTTAATGTAACCTCTCAATCTAAGTGGACAACGAATACAACATTATTGGACAAATAAAGGATGATTATATCTATAAATCTGGAAGTGGCAGTTGGGTTATGTCCTAATTATAAAGGAAATTTTGCTAAAATTCTGATAAAATCTATAGAGTCATTAAGTACAGTTTTAAAATGTTAAATTTAGGAATTGTTCGTATTCTTAAGTACTTTCTCTACTATCTAGTATTGGCATTCTACTTATTTCTATAGATGCCAAACGTTACAATCCAAGGAGAGAGCTTATGGTTCCGTCAAGTCTGCAAGTGATACTGTCTAATATATTTTCGTCTAATATATTTTCATGTCTATCATGCATCTGCATTTATTGTATGTATTTATATATGTATAATTATGCACTATTACTACATAAATGCATATTAACATTTGACTATGATTGATGAATTATTAAGTGTAGTTGCATATTGTTTGTGGTTGTTGGATGAGATTGGAATGATATAGTGCCACTTAGGAATGTGAATTGGATTGTGATGATTGGATAAGATGAGTTAGGACTAGCGGCTAACAGCTGGAGGCCTGCTCATCACCTCACTACAGCCAATTAGGTTAGCGCTGCTGAGGAGAGCTGCAACCCTAGTATTAGATTAAGAGATAGCATTGGATTAAAAGAGCAATGATAGGGGGATCAACTCCCCATATTAAGGTTTAGCATAGCACTGTTGACTATATCTCATTCTTGTTTGCTTGTGTGACTTATCTATCTCTGTGATATGATGCACAACATGAACATTAGAAATTTGCCTATAGGACATCAGATTGGTATATTAGTTAGTATCATTCACTGAGTCGAATGCTCATTCCTATTTAATTTATTTTTCCAGGTGGTGGAATGAGCTTGTGAAGATATTTTAAATTGAGTTATCCTGCCTTTCATCCTTCCACAGTGTTTTGCATTTAATTATTGAGTTATGTAAATAATATTCACATGTTTGTATTATTATTTTTTTAGATATCTACAATGTTACCTCTATTATCTATAATTTATTTTAATTGTCAATTATATAATATTTTTTGAGTTTGATAAGTTTTTTGTTAAGCAAAACTTTTTAAATGGTGATTGATATTTTGAGATGATTTGAGATGTTAGCCTAGTGTGGCATTAAATTGACTTGATGTTTAGTTAGTTCTGCTTAACTTATGGGTCTATAGCCCTAATTTGTGATAGATATAGTTATTACTTGATCGTTTTGTCATTTAATCAGGCTTATTGCGGGCATTGGTAGCCACATGTATCACCAATGTCCTAGTGTCGATCACATACCTTTGGGCTTGAGTTGTGATAGAGATGGTATCAAAGCAAAAGCTCTTGCGACCTCTAGTATGTTTAGAATTAACAAGTTATAGATAATCCTTGTTCTGGTAACATATGGAGTATTGTATTCCTATTTGTCTTTTAAGTTTCTTTTGCCTCCAATTTAGCATTAACCTATGTTACAATTAATTATTATTATTGTTATTTATGTTTGTTTGTCTGTGTGATTTATGTGTTTTATGCTGGTATGATATGATGAATTTGATGACTATTCTAAGACTTGTGATTACAATAAAAAGGATATATATACATGATACTAGTAGAAATTCTTTAGCGATGAAGAATCTTCTGGATATGTAAGGTGCAATCAGAGTGTAAGGATATGAACTTCCATGAAATAATATGATGTTAAGGCCATACGAACTGTGATTTGAGAATCCAATAGGACTTTAATTTATTAGAATATAAAATAATTACATTTCAAAATTTCAAAATGTTTTTGGAATTAGCCTTAGTTTTGATTTAATTATGTAAATGAGTTTAAAGATAATAAATGATTTTAAGGTGTGATTTTAAAAGTAGTTTTAAAAGTTTATTATCTTGAACTATGTGCTTGTATCCAGTTTGTCTCTTTACATGCATCAAGTCTCGCATTATAAAGTTATATGTTATTAGTCATGCATCATGAATCTCATTAATCATTGTATTAAGGTTGCATGTCGTCTAATATTGCTGGACATAGTACCTCGAGTTCTACAATAAAAATGAAAATTTTTATTTTTACGTATGGTTCTAAACAGTTTTGAAAATTAAATAGTTTTAAATATACCTGAAACAGATTTGAGTCCTCTAGATGAGAAATGCTTTAAGGCATTAAATACAATAATATTCAATTAAGGATATATTAAATAATGATTTTTGATATGAAAAGGAATTTTATGGGTAACGAAGTGAAGTTATTATTTGGGAGTACTTATGAGACATATAGTACTTATGAAATATATCTGTTAAAGTTGAAATAAATCAAGGATGACATTGAATTTGAAAGACGTAAGAGTTACATAGAGATTTTTCTTTTATTGAGCATTAATTGTATTAGTGAATTCATTATTTCACATGGATAAGTTAAGTTACATAGGAATGTGATATTTAATGAGATTTTAGTGAAAATCTAAGCAAGTTTGAAAATAATAGGTATTTAAATCTATGTGGTTGCTAGATAATAGGTATTTAAATCACGAAATAATATATATGATATAGGAAGAGAGCAAAACAAGATTACATGGAGGATATAAAAAGGGAATTATTAATTTGAAATTATTTGTTAAATTTTTGACCAAATGTAATAGGTAATAAATGGAAGTGATAATTAAGGTATTAATGTTGATGTTGATATTAATAAAGACATAAGGGAAATATATGGTTAAGATTATGATTGATTGGATATGAAATTAAAGGTTATATTTATTTTATTTAAAGTTATTTTAAGGTTGGTGGATAAGAATTATTAAAGATTAACCTTAAGGTTTATTTGGACAAGAGATTGATATAGGCTTAGTTTAAGTTAAATATTTGGTATAATGATTTTAGTAGCTAATGAGATAACTACCTTATTTTATTTGATATGTAAATTGTGATTTAAATAATGTATTAGAGTGTATGGTGGAAGCACAGTGGAGAGACCTAACTTGAAAGTGTAGTGTTTGACTTAGGTTGAAAATTCGAGGACGAATTTTCTTAAAGGAGAAAATTGTAATATTCTGAATTTTTATTTATTTTACAAAATTTTATTTTATACTGAAATGTAATTATTTAATTATATGTACTAAATAGATATTTAAATTTTCATAATTATTTAAAAATTTGGATTTTTATGATCTTTGAAGTGAATTATATATTAAATCAATTCACAATTTTTTGAATTTTTAAATTAAGAGTAATATTAATTTTGAGATTTATTTCTATTTAAAATAAATTAATAGCAATAATCATGGTCCTTTTCACCCATTCTTGGCCGAAAATTATATATATATATATATATATATATATATATATATATATATATATATATATATATATATATATATATATATATTAATTTTGATTTTCTTATATTAAATATAACTCCTTCCAAAAGAAGGGAATAATATTGGCCATTGAATCAAATGAGATAAATCCTCACCTTCCATTTCTAGAGGACACTAATTAATAACATCTCTCATCTTTCATTTCTGCTCACTTTTTGCTCTCTCTCAAGCATCAAAACTCCAAATTTTGGCCAAAACAAGACCAAAACGAAGAAGTCTCAATTCAAGGTAAAACTTTCATCAACCTTTCTTCCCTTTTCCATTTCTAATGTTAATATTATCGATCTTGCCCTTCAAATCTTTTGGAATTTCTTCCTCTTTCCTTCTTGTGGTTCGGCTTCATTGATAAATTTAAAGGAAATATATTTAGTTCTTTCTCTTAATTTAATGAAAGATTTAATGTTATAAGAAAGAGATTTTTTTACATGAGAAAGCAAAAGAATGAAAGGAATGCAACTTAAGGTTTCTTTTCTTTATCTCCGCATAAATAATTCTAATCGAATAAATTTTTATTCTTTTTGATTGAATAGTGAATTGAGCTTGGTAATGTAATTATTAAAGAGTATGTATGTGTTCATTGAAGATGGTTGAAATTTTGATTTTTATTCCTTATGAAATTTCGGTAAACATAAAAAATGCCCACTTGATGTTTTATTTTGCTTGATGATAGAAATGAATTTGTGAATTATGAAAACTAAGGAACCCATATGAGAATTTGCAGTTTTAACTAAAAAAAATATTTTATGAAATTAATTACTAGGTTTAGGTTTATATATTTACTAAAGAATTGAGTGTTAAAAAGATTAACTATGTATTTATATATGGCGGATACTTTGTAGAAATAATTAAAAGCTAATAATTATATATAACTCAGAAACTAATAATAATATTAATAGTTGAGTAATTGAGCACCATTGGACTTTAGGGATCTTAGTAACAGTGGGTAAGCTTGGGAACTTGAAAAAGATTAGATTAAATTCAGCTCTTGGTTTAATGTAGTTCTCGGGTATTTTAAGGAAAATAGGAATGTAACCTTTCAATCTAAGTGGACAACGAATACGACATTATTAGACAAATAAAGGATGATTATATGGGTAAATCTTAAAGTAGCAATTGGGTTATGTACTAGTTATAAAGGAGGTTCTGTCAAAATATTAAGAGAATTTATAGAGTCATTAAGTGCAGTTTGAGAATATTTAATTTAGGAATTGTTCATATTCTAATGTATTTTCTATATTATCCAGTATCGGCGTTATACTTGTTTCTCTAGATGCCAGATGTTAAAATTTGAGGAGAGAGCTTTTGGGTTTCATCAAGTCTGTGAGTGATACTCTTTAATATTTTCTGTCTTTCATGCATCTGCATTTATTATATGTATTTATATATGTATAATAATGCATTATTATTGCATTAATGCATGTTAACATTTGATTGTGATTGTTGAATTAATAAGCGTAATTGCATATTGTTTATGGTTGTCGGATGAGATTGGGATGATATAGTGCTACTTAGGAATGTGAATCGAATTGTGATGATTGGATAAGATGAGCTGGGACTAACTGCTAATGGCTGGAGGCCTGCTCATTGCCTCACTATGGCCAGTCGGTTCAATGTTACTCAGGATAGTTGCAGCCCTAGTATTGGATTAAGGGACAATATTGGATTAAAAGGTTTAGCATGACACTGTGGATTGTATCTCATCCTTGTCTTCTTGTGTGAGTCATCTATCTCTGTGACATAATGCACAGTATGAATATTAGAAATCTGCCTATAGGACATCAGGTTGGTATATTAGTTTGTATTATTCACTGAGTTGAACGCTAATTCCTATTCAATTTATTTTTCCATGTGGTGGAATGAGCTTGTGAAGATATTTTAAATTGAGTTATGCTGCTTTTCATCCTTCAACAATGTTATGTATTTAATTATTGAGTTATGTAAATAATATTTATATGTTTGTATTATTATTTTTTAGAACTCCATAATGTTACCTATGTTATCTATAATTTATTTTAATTGTCAGTTGTATAGTATCTTTTGAGTTTGAAAGTTGTTTGTTAAGCAGAAACCAGTTAAATGGTGATCAATATTTTATGATGATTTGAGATGTTACCTAGTGTGGCATTAAATTGACATGATGTTTAGTTGGTTTTGTTTAACTTTTAGGCTCATAGCCCTGATTTGTGACAATTATAGCTATCACTTGATAATTTTGTCATTTAGTCAGGCACGTGCATCACCCGTGTCATAGTGCCAATCACATGCCTTTAGGTTTGGGTTATGACAGGTTTTGATAAGAGCCCAAAGTATATTAAACTTGAGACCCAATATCTTTACGCTTGGAAGCAACTCCTTGGAAAGTTAAATCAAGTTTTTCCTAAGTCTATGACCCAAATCCAACCCATTATAAAAAACTTTAGAATATGATCACTTTTGGATAATGATCTGTGCGACATAATACCAACTAGTGAAAGAGAACCTTGAAATAAATATGCATAAAGTAATTAGTTTTGATTGTATGAACTTGATTCAAGCAAGAATCAAAAACAAGAGAAAACTCTCTTAAGAATAAATTGAATTTTTATTGATCAAAACTTAACTGATGGTTACATGAATGGTTGAGTTTATATAAAGGCTCAACCTTAAATTAGAATCAATTATGGACTAGAAAATCTTTCCAAACAAAGATTAAAGTTTCCTAATTAGAAATTGATTCTTAAAAAAATAATAAGTTATAACTAAGTTGGGCTACTAAATATAATAAGTTTAAGGCCAAAAAAATAAAAAATTGAACTAAAATAATAGAAATCAAAAAATAAAATGAATTACATAGCCCAGCCTGTCACTGCGCTTGCAACATTGTCACACTCACCACAGTGAGCCACCTTTCAACTGTCATAGTCGTGACGTTTGTCAATTTTTGGCTTTTGTGTAATTTCACCTCATGGCCATATTTGAAGCTTGACTCTCCATGGTTTGGCCTTCATCCAATTGAATTTTTATCATCAAATTTCGATTTGAGTCTTGAATCCCCATTTTGATGAATGATTTATTCTTGTATTCTTAAATTATGGCAAGATCATCCCACAAGTCTTGAATCATCCAATTTAGCGCTTCCTTGAATTTATTCATTCTTGCTCTTGTAATGGGACCATTGGGAAGTTGAATTGGATCATTGCCTTTGTATGCTTCCTTGTTTAAATCATTCACTCCCTCCTTAAGATGATTCATTCACGAATCTCCAACATCTACATGAAAAGGAGAATGGTCACTAACATTAAAGGTAGCACTCACATTATACTCACCAAGTAGGTCCAACTTGTATTGATTTTCATTGATCTTCTTAATGACTTGAAAAAGTCATCTCCTCTTGGATGAAGCTTTGTCTTCCTTTGAGTTGGAAACCTTTTTTTCGCATATGTACCCAAACCCAATCACCTAGTTCGAATACAACAAGCCTCCTTCCCTTGCTCACTTGGCTTGCTATTTGTTAGTTTTTTTTTTCTCAATACTCTTGTGCACCTCCTCATGTAGTCTCTTCACTAAATCTACCTTTCTCTTTCCATCCAAACTACTCCTTTAATTACAAGGTAAATGTACTAAATCTAAAGGTGATATGAGCCCCAAGTATATTAAACTTGAGACCGAATATCTTTACACTTGGAAGTAACTCCTTGGAAAGCTAAATCAGATTTTCCCCAAGTTCGTGACCCAAATCCAACCTGTGATAGAGCACCTTGAAATATGATCACCTTTGGATGATGATCTCTGTGACACAGTACCAACTTATGAAAGAGAACTTTGGAATAATACACACAAAGTAATTAGCTTTGATTGTATGAACTTGATTGAAGCAAGAATAAAAAACAAGAGATAACACTCTTAAGAAAACTAAATTTTATTGATCAAAACATAACTAAATTTTGCATGAATGGTTGAGTTTATGTAGAGGCTCAACCCTAATTTAGAATTAAACATGGACTAGAAAATCTTCCTAAACATGAATTGAAGTTTCCTCATTAGAAATTGATTCCTAAACAAATAATAAATTATAACTGAGTTGGGCTACTAAATATGCTAAGTTTAATGCCCAAAAACATCAAAAATTGAATAAAAATAAAAAAAACCAAACAAATTACACAATAGCCAACATGCCCTGGAACATGGGTGTGTTTAGATCATGTTGAGTTTGTTGAATAAAATGATTTACATAGTAGCCAACACGCCCTAGAACATTAGTGTGTTCCAAGCCATGTTGATCCTATAGGCCATGTTTGAAACTTAACTCTCTAAGTTTTGGCCTTCATCCACTTGAATCATTATCACCAAATTTGATATGAATCTTGAATCCCCATTTTGATGAATGATTCATTCTTGTATTCTTGAATTGTGACAAGATCATCCCACAAGCCTTGAATAATCCCATTTAGCACTTCTTTGAATTTCTTCATTCTTGCTCTTATAATAGGACCATTGGGAAGTCGAATTGGATCCCTGCCTTTGTATGCTTCCTTCTTTGCATCATTCCTTCCCTCCTCAAGATGATTTGTCCATGAATCTTCAACATCTACATCAAAAGGAGAAAGATCACTAACATTAAAGGTAGCACTCACTTTATACTCACTAGTTGGGTCCAACTTGTATGCATTGTCATTGATCTTCTCAGCTACTTGAATACCCATCTCCCCTTGGATGAAACTTTGTCTACCTTTGAGTTGGAAACCTTTCTTTTTGCATATGTACCCAAACCTAATCTCTTAGTTAGAATACAACACACCTCCTTTCCTTATTCACTTGGCTTGCTATTTATTGGTTTTTCTTCTCAATGTTCTTGCGCATCTCCTCATGTAGTTTCTTCACCAAATCTGCCTTTATTTATCCATCCAAAGTACTCCTTTCATTACAGGGTAAAGGTACTAAGTCTAAAGGAGTTAGAGGATCAAAACCATATACAATTTCAAAAGGTGAGAAACAAATAGTAGAATGCATAACTCTATTATAAGCAAACTCAACAAATGGAATGCATTCTTCTCAATTTTTTAAGTTCTTTTGGACAATAGCATGCAACAAAGTTGCTAAATCCTATTAACAACTTTAGTTTGATCATCAGTTTGTGGATGACAAGTAGTAGAAAGCAACAATTTGGTTCCAATTTTACTCCACAAAACTTTTAAAAAAATGACTTAGAAACTTTACATCCCTATCAATAACAATAGTTTTTGGAATGCCGTGCAAACATACCACTTCCCTAAAGAATAAATTAGTAATATTGGTGGCATCATTAGTTTTATTACAAGGAATGAAATGTGACAATTTAGAAAACCTGTCAACCACCACAAAAATAGAATCTTTCCCCTTTTTTGATCTAGGCAACCCTAAAATAAAATCCATGGAAATATTAATCCAAAGGGTACTAGAAACAGGTAAAGAAGTATACAAACCTTGACTCAAAACTTTAAATTTAGCTTGTTTGCATGCAACACATATGTCATAAATTTGTTGCACATCCCTTTTCATTTTTAGCTAATAGAAGTGTTCATATAAAGTATCTAAAGTTTTGGTGATGCCAAAATGTCCCATTAACCCTCCCCATGTGCCTGTTTAACAAGTGATTCTCTTATAGAACCAATAGGTATGCAAAATCTATTTTCTTTAAACAAAAACCCATCTATTCTATAGAATTTTCCAAATGCAACTTTCTTAAATGCTTTAAAAATGCTAGAAAAATTAGAATCATCAACATACAAAAACTTAATATTTTCAAACCTAAGCATTCTTGCATCCAAAGTATTAAGTAAAGTATACCTTCTTTAAAGTGCATCAGCCACAATGTTCTTCTTACCTTACTTGTATTTGATCACATATAGAAAGTTCTCAATGAACTCAACACATTTGGCATGCCTTTTGTTCAACTTACCTTGCCCCTTTAGGAATCTCAAGGATTGATGGTTAGTGTGAATTACAAACTCCTTGGGCTAAAGGTAGTGTTGCCAAGTCTTCAAAGCTCTAACAAAAGTATAGAGCTCCTTGTCATAAGTGGGATACTTCAACGAAACACCATAGAGCTTTTCACTAAAATAGGTGATTTTGGCCTTTTTCCTTGCATGAGTACAACCCCAATACCTGCACCTAATGCATCATACTCAATCTCAAAAATATCATTAAAATTAGGCAAAGCAAAAATGGGTGCCTTTGTAACAACCCACACCCACCCTAAGAGTTTTCATGACCATTTACTTAAATTTAGAGCTATTATATCTAAGTGTGTGCTCTTATGAAAATTCATGTGATGAGTATGTGACATATTAGATGAGTTCTAATATATAAAATATGAATTATTATTATAGAATAAGTGATTTATATGAAGTACATATGCATAAAATAATTTATTTCACATAAAAGTGAATTTCCATGCACAAAGCAATTTTTAAGCATAAAATAATTTTTATGAGTATTTTTAAAAATTTTTAAATAAATATTTTGGGGGAAATTTCAATGAAAATAATAAAAAAAATATTTTATTTTTAATTACCTCTAATAAGCCCATAAATTAAATAATAATCTTAACTCACTAAAAGCTCACTAGATCAAAACACTCTTAACTTAGCTCATTAAGAGTAAACTTGGAAATTTCACTCAAAACCCTAATAGTTAAGCTAAAATTTGGTCCCCATGAGTTTAGACAGCCACCATTCTATTTTCTATCATAATTTCAGTAGAAAAATCTCTCAAAAATACTCTCTCAACCAAAATTTACGAGATGCTTTCAAACCCTTGCAATTTCATGACCATTTTCATAAGTTTTTCTCTTATTTCAATCTACTATTTGATTTTTATGAAACTAATCATGGGAAAACTATTTTGGACTATGTATTTAATATTTTTATTTTGGTTAAATTTGGCTTAGGTGAATTCTTGAAAGAGAAATCAATTTTTTTCCATTGAAAACAAAACCCTCTATACGCGAATTCTCTAAAGGTGAACCCTAAAACTCAAAATTGGAAATTTCATGCATAAACACAAAGGGGGGTTGCCAATTTGCACATATTTTGTGTTCTAAACTGATTTTTATTGTGTTTACATGAAAAATATTAATTTAAATCATATTTTTATATATTACTGTAATGATTGGAAAACACCAAAAAAGAAAGAGAATTCATGATTTTCACTCTAAACCCTAAAATTGAAATTTTCATACATATGGATTACCTATGGCTGCCGATCCTATATGATGATGTTCTAAAATGATTTTTGTCATATTTACATGAAAAATATTAGTTTAAATCATGTGTTTAAATATTATTGTAATAATCAAAAAGTATTGAAAACAAGAAAGATTCATGGTCTTCATCCTAGAACCTAAAGTTGGAAAATTTTCATGCATATATATTTATATAGGTGCCAATTCACATATATAATTATTCTAAAATAATTTTTTCCATGTTTACCTAAAAAATATTGGTTCAAATAATGTGTTTGCATATTACTGTAATGAACGGAAAGTACAAAAAGTAAGAAAGTTCATGATCTTCCTTGATTGTATAATTTGGCCTACATTGGGAATTCAATCCCAATGTCTATAATTTTTATGTGATATATTTTAATGATTATTGACATGTATATATGAATGATAAATAATTTGATTGCATATTGATTGAAGGAATAACTCTAGACAAGTCTAGAGACAATAGGGTATACTTAGGGTTTCGTAATCCTATGTTGTGATCAATATGTGAATATGATTAAGTAATATAGGAAATAGGTTTTATAATGAATTAATAGTGAATTAATGATCTTAAATTAACTATGAGATGGATGGTATGATTTGTTCAAAAGAGATAAGCATGACCTTTCAAGATTACTTGTTAAGTCGATATATATGTAAAGTGTTAAATGTACTAAGTTGAATGATAAATGGAATTGAGATTAAGATCATGATATATTATGTTTGGCTTTAGAAAATTCATAATATGGGTTATAATGAGATTTCATGTGGGCCTATAAAGGCAAAGTGTGCAAGACTTTGAAAGTCAACATGTTATGTGCAAGTGATGAGTGCACTTCTAAGTGCAACTCCAAGTGTATATGAATGTTATATATGGATGGGGTAGTTATGGGATAGGATAGTATGATGTTAATAAAATACTAAGTATTGAATTAAATATTTTGTTGGAGCTTGAGGAGTAGTAGAAGTTCAAAAAGGGCTATAAGTACTAGGAGCAAAGGAACCACAAGGTGAGTAAACATTATGTTCATGTTACAATTACAAGCTATCATGTTAAGTGAACCTTTGAGATTCTTGAAACCCAAGTTCTTTTCTATCCTAAATTATAATTATATGAATTCTTTGTTATGTTTGGGTTGCTAAAGGATAATTGGTTCGAAACTATTATTGTTTATTCCACCATAAGAAAGAACCTTTGCAATTGTTTGCCTTACCCTGCTTTCTTTCTGGAGCCACACTGTTATTTATCTTTCATTCAATAAGCCAAACTTCTATTGCTATCATTTTACATGTGATTTTATTCTTTAATGCTATTATTGTCTCTTCTTTATGTTACAAGTGGACAAGACAACATCCTTCACTCTATATTATATTATAAGTAAACAAGGTAGTAGCCTTCACTCTATATTATGTTACAAGCATATGAGTGGACAAGGCAGTAGCTTTCACTCTATATTATGTTACGAGCAGACAAGGCAATAGCCTTCACTCTCTATGCTACAAGTTATAAGTTGGATATCTGTGAACCTGTTAATTTGCAAACTATGAACCATGATCTAATAACCCTTATAAAACGATATGTGTTATTGTTCAAGTCTTATTGTTTACACATTGAGATCATCTATCTCACTCCTTTTTTCTCATGTGGTTTTAGATGAGCATTATGAGGAGGCAAGGTGATCGCTTAAGCAACCTACCCCGCTTAGGAAATTTCCTTGTCAAATTTTATTACCGTGCTATAAGATGATGAGTCTCTAGATACTCCAGGAGTCCTTATTTTGGGAGTTTATATTTGGAATATATTACTTATTTAATGTATTTAGAGTCTTAAATGTTCTTTCCATATGGATTATATTTAAAGTATTTTAATATTATGCTTTCGCTAGTCAAAGTTTTCCTTATTACTAGATAATTAAGTTAATGCATGAGGTTTTGGTATGATCCTAGGCAATATTTGTATATGTATAAGTGGGTTCTACGAGCATGGGTGATCTTATGTCTCCCAATGTTCTAGAACCATCATATCTCAGAAATTAGGATGTGACAGCCTTACATGGCTTATATTTCAATGAGTTAAATGCATCTTCTTGTTCTTTTGCCCACTTAAAAACACAATTCTTTTTAATTACCTCAGTTAGAGGTGTAGCTATGTGCTAAAATCTTTCATAAATTGTTTATAAAAACTAGACCAACCATGAAAACTTCTTACCTCACTTGCCGATGTAGGAATAGGCTAATTTTTGATAGCACTTACCTTTTCTTCATTGACTTCAACACCTTAAGCACTAACTACAAATCCTAAGAAAATAATTCTTTCTAAATAATAAGAACACTTTTTAAGGTTAGCAAATAAATTTTCTTTTCTCAACACATCAAGAACACACCTTAAATGTTCTAAGTGTTCATCAATGCCTTTAGAATACACAAGGATATCATCAAAATATAAAACAAAAAACATACCAACAAAATTTCTCAAAACATGGTTCATAAGTCTAATGAAAGTGCTAAGTGCATTAGTCAAGCCAAAAGGCATAA
This sequence comes from Reutealis trisperma, assembly GCA_947687605.1. Taxonomy (NCBI): domain Eukaryota; kingdom Viridiplantae; phylum Streptophyta; class Magnoliopsida; order Malpighiales; family Euphorbiaceae; genus Reutealis; species Reutealis trisperma. The sequence goes on from CANTUT010000908.1 coordinate 635,392, forward strand.
CTAACCATTCATATAATCTATATTTTATTTTAAAGGCAATTTTCCATCCATCACTTTCCTTCATCCTAATTTGGTGATATCCACTTCTCAAATCAATTTTGCTAAAGATAGTAGAACCATGAAACTCATCAAGCATATCATCTAACTTAGGAATAGGATGGCGACACTTTAGCATAATGTTATTAATTGCATGGCAATTAACACATATGCACCAAGAACCATCTTTCTTAGGTATTAGCAAAACAGGCATAACACATAGACTCATACTTTCTCTAATATGTCCTTTAGCCATCAATTCCTCAACTTGCCTTTAAAGCTCCTTTGTCTCCTTGGGGTTACTTCTATTGACTAGCCTATTTGGAATCAAGGCACCAAGAATAAAATCAATTTGATGCTCAATACCGCAATGGGTGGCAATCTATTGGGTATCTCTTTAGGAAAGACATCCTTAAATTCCTATAAAAGAGAAATAAAAACATTAGGCAAAGAAACATTAAGGTCATTAGTGTTAAAATAAATATCCTTGTACATAAGTACAAGTATACTTTTCCCTGAAAATCAAGCTTCCCTAATATCACTTCCTTTTACATAGAAGCACATATATTTTCTTTCAACAGTTTCTTTTCCCTCATCTTTCTCTTTTCTCTCTTTCAAATTTTCACTCAAGCTCACTCTCTTTCCTTTCCTAAGATTTTTGCCACTTTTCTCTTTTGTATCATCACTCACACTCTTTTCTTCACTCTTGTTTTCTCTTTTTTTTTTTTAATTCTTTTTAGCTAAATCTCATATATTTCTCTAGGTGAAAGTGGCGCTAGAGTTATCTTTTTTCCATCCTTCTCAAAAGTGTAGTGATTGGTGTAGCTATCATGCTTCACCCTCCTATCAAATTGCTAATGGTGTCCCAACAATAGATGACCTACTTGTATAGGCAAAATATCAAATAAAATCTCATCATTATATCAGCCTATCTTGAAACCTATTAGAACTTGCCTTGTCACCCTAATTTCCCTACAATCAATAAGCCATTTCTATTTATAAGGATGAGGATGTTTAGTAATAGGTAACCCTAGTTTATCAACTAAAGTGGTGCTTGCTACATTGGTTACACTAGCCCCATCTATGATTACATCACAAACTCTATCTTTTACAAGGCATCTAGTTTGAAATAGATTTTCCCTTTGTTGTAGAATATCATTATGTTGGATTTGCATGTTCAACATTCTCCTTGTAATAAGAGACCTCTCATATTCAGCTTTTTCAGGTTGATTTTCCTCCTCTTCATCACTTGCATCTTCAAGAAGTGGCATTCTTTCTTCTTCAACTCCTTCTTCACTAGCATAATAATACTCCTCATGTCACATATACATTTTGGATGATCCTTCTTGAAGTGACCTATACCTTGACATTTATAGCAATTAATATTACTTGAAGTAGAAGGCATAGATTTACCTTTGTCCTTGCTTAGGATGGGTATCTTTAGAGCTTCCTTAGAATTAGTTTTAGGCTTGGATGAAAAAGCCTTGTCATCTTTCATCTAATCCAATTTGAATGGTGCATTATAGGAGGTAGATAGCTGATTGGTACACTTCTTCTTCAATTGCTTCTCAACCTTCAAAGCACGATGAAGCAAATCTTCAAGCTCTATATATGGTTACAGCTCAACCACATTTGCAATCTCCTTATTCAACTTATTGAGGAATCTTACCATTGTAGCCTCATCATCTTCTTCCACATTTGCTCGAATCATGGCTACCTCTTTCTCTTTGTAGTATTCCTCAATACTCTTAGACCCTTGAGTTAGACTTTAAAAACAATTGTACAACTCCCTATAGTAGTGACTTCATACAAATCTTCTTCTCATGATTGCCTTTAAGTCCCTCTATTCTTCTATGGGTCTTTCTCTATTTCTTCTCCTTTTTTGCTTGGTATCATCCCATCAAGTAATGGCATACCCATCAAATACAGCCACAGCAAACTTCAACTTCTTTGATTCAGTGTAGTTATGACAATCGAACACTAATTAAATCTTATTTTCCCAATCCAAGTGTGCTTTGGGATATATTCTTCCTTGGAATGTTGGAATTTCAGTTTTACTCCACCATTGTTGTTATCTTATCTAGCTCTTAGCCTCACTTATTCCTTTTCATGATCACTAAAGGACTTGGTTTCATCTTCATGTTCATCCCAAACTCTTTTTCGAATTTGCGTAGCTTGCCTAAGAGCATTGGGCGGCTGTCCCTGTGTAACTAAAACTTCTAGTCTTTCAATTCTTTCATTACTTCTTCACTCTATTTGATCCAATCTATTATTGGTCCTTCTCTCCATAGCTTGGAGCAAGTCATGCAAGGCTTTGAATTTATCTAGTTCCCCAGGTGGATTCCCCTGAGTTGCACTCATCTTTAAGTTGCAAAACAAAGTTAGTAAAGCAAAGAATTGCTTCCTCACCTCACTCCCTCACATGTTTCACTCAAGTAATTTTATGACTCAAGTTCACTCATGTTTAATTTTACACTCAATCGTTGGCTTTTCTCTAGATGTGCTCACACTTAGTCTTTTTCCACTCAATCTCTTGCCAAGATTAGTTACAAAAATCAAATTAATACAATTTTTACTAAATTTCAATGTGAATAAATTCCACAACCTCAAAATGAAACAAGAAACAAGAAATCCCAATGACACTAGAAAAACGAAAATCCTAATTAGACTAGGAAACAAGAATTAGAATGACTCAGAAAAGTAAAATTGGAAATCCTAATTGAAGTTGGAAAACAAAAGTTGAAAACCTAATAGAACTAGGAAAACAATATAGGAGTCTTAATTGTGTTAGGAAACCTAATTGGACATGAACAAGAAAAGGTAAACTTAGAATGGAAGTAGGAAGTCAAACTAGAAATTGATAAAGATTAGGAAACCAACTCCTAGCTTGTTGTGGAGGGATGCTTGACTGGGTCAACTCCTTATTGAAATTTGAAATCCTTTTTGATTCTTTTTTATTTGGTTGGAATTTCAGTAATCTTTCTTTTTCCTTTCTACTCTAAAATTAGAAACAAATACTATATATATATATATATATATATATATATATATATATATATATATATTCCTATATAATTATGATTTGCCAAGATTCTATACTTTCCTTTTTCTTTTCTTAGTCGATTTCTTTCTTTCTTTCTTTCTTTTTTTAATAATTACAGCAATAAACAAATTGAAGATCAAATATAAGAAGCCAAACCAAATTTAAAGTCTTCAAGCTTGTGATGAATGAATCCTCCACATCCTTCTTCTTGAATTCGAATTTGTTTCCAAGTAAGTATGGATGAATTTGATCTTCTAATACTTGAATTTCAATGAAACACAAAGGATACAAAAAGATAAAATGAACAAAGTTAAGGGTAAAAAATTTTGAATTTTCCTTTTTTTTTATTTTTAGACCGAAACAATAGTAAACAGAATCAACAAATTGAAAACAAAGGAATTTGACAAAAATGAAAATAGATGGAAACAAGAAAAAAAAACAAAAAAAAAAAGCAAATGAAACAGAAAGATATAACATGATTTAGAGCCTAAGCTCTGATACCAAACTAGTATGAATCACAAGTATATTAAACTTAAGACCCAATATCTTTACGCTTGGAAGCAACTCCTTGGAAAGTTAAATTAGATTTTCCCTAAGTCCACGACCCAAATCCAACCCGTGATTGGCTCACCTTGGAATATGATCACCCTTGGATGATGATCTCCGCAATACAATACCAATTCGTGAAAGAGAACCTTGGAATAATTTGCATAAAGTAATTAGCTTTTGTTAGAGGGTATGCTAGAGCAATGTATATGTTATGTAAATGTAAAACATTATCCCTAATGGCAATAAAATATACGTTTATAAATGAAATTGTTCCATTATATTAAATGTATATTTGTAGTCCATAAGTATTTTTCAAAAGAGGATCTATTATCAAGTGTTGAGAATATGGATGGCAGATAGCTCTTAAACAAATACTTTAAAATGTTCATGGTCATATGATTAATGACTGGGCATCATTAATTCCGAAAGACCATCACCTCTATTTATAATCTATAATCAATATGTGATACTTATGATTATAGAGACAGTGAGCATCATACTATTTGACAACTATTATTGATATAAACATGTGGATATTCATAAGATGAATGATCGAACTATGACGTTAGATGATGATGACATGGAGTTTTATTGCTAGTTAATAAATCATCATCTAGGTCATAATTGTACATATAGTCCTTTGACTTGAGGGATACTGTATCTTATTCATTGGTAGTTTGGATTTATTACTACTTATATACTAATGCTATTTAAGTATTGGTATTCTAACTAGTTATGAATGGCGGTAAGTGATCGCCAAGAGAGAATTCATTAACTTGAATAAACAAGGAAGGAATCCTATGCTATCTAATTATTCTTGATAATCAAATCCTTGGCCAATGTAGTAAAGATTCACTAGAAAGGGTTTCTAGTAGGAATCAATTTTATCAAGAATTAGAATTGAGATATAGACATATGATCAAAGCATATTAGGGTTTGACAAATCCATGACCCTAACTAAGATTGGGATTTCATAATGAAGGAATTTTATTGTACATTAATTATGATCAATGGTCCATGATATGAATAAGTAACAAAACACAAATATTCATTCTAATTAGCTAGTCATGATATGCAATGCTAGGCGTCACTCATGACTTATGGGACTAAGGGTGAAATAGGGATTTCACATTAGTAAAGAAAAGTGTTTTCTTGATCCCATTGCTAATTAGACATGAACCTAGAAAGTCACACACCCAAAAGTATTCACCTTCCAAGGATAAAAGGTTTACCATAATAATTAATTAAAGTGTTTAATTAATTGACTAATGGTAAAAGGATTGAACTTGTAATTGAATTTACAAAGACCCTAGCATGTCTTGAAGTTTAAATCCAAAATAATTTCTTATTAATTAAATCCTAATTTATATATGATATAAATGACAACAATTAAATTAATTAAAGCTATGAATGAGTTAAAAGAATTGATTTTGAGCTTAGGACCAAACCCAAAATTGCCTAAGCCCATTTAAGAAATGGAGAGAGGCAATTTAGGGGTTAAAGATTATCCATAACCCTAAAGCCCATATGATGAGTTTAGGGGTTAGAGATTTTCTCCAACCCTAAAGCCTATGTGATGGATTTAGGGCTTAGAGAAAGGTAACTAAGGTCAAAATAGTCTTTTAACTACTTAAGGCTTAATGGAAGTTATCATAAACCATAAAGGGTAAATAGGTCTTTTCCATTTAAGCTTAAAGTAAAAAAGCAAATTAAATCTCATTTGTCCCCTATTATTCAACATAGTTGTTGGATATAAAAAGAAAATGATGTTGTTTAATTTGCTAGCTTTTATGCACATCTTAATCAAGAGAGAAACCTTAGGAACTAAGTATTGAGAGAAAAGAAAGAGAAGACTTGTTCTTCATTTCTTGTTCTTTGTTCTTTGTGAAAGAACAAGGGTTTCTTTTGTTGAAAAGAAACATCTATAGCAATTAAAAGAAATCAAATCACCAAGGATTTGTTTTAGAACATCTTGTATTCATTTGGACTACCAAGAGAGATAATCAAGAACATCTAAACAAATCTAAGTGAGCCTTGGAGGTGGAGCTTGGTGTGGACAATCTAGAGGCTCTACATTTAGGGAGCTTTTGGAGAGGAAAGAAGAATTGTATTTCATACGCTTCAAGAGGTAATATGATTACCACTTCATCTTCTTTCTTTCTTATGTGTTTTACACATTAATTAGATGATTGGATGAATTTTTATTGGACCCATTTTGGGTGTAAGTGAAATTTTAAATTGCTTGAAATTTCACTCACCATGTTGCTTCCGCTTAATTTTTGCCCAATATTCCTTCAGCTTTGATTGTATGGAGCTAATTCAAGCAAGAATAAAAAACAAGAGATGACACTCTTAAGAAAATTGAATTTTATTAATCAAAACTTAACTGAATTTTACACAGTAGAATATGGGTGTGCTCCAGACCTTATTGAGCTAGTTGAATAAAATGATTTACATAGTATCCAACACGTCTTAGAACTTGGGCATGTTCTAGGCCATATTGAGTTTGTTGGCCATGTTTGAAACTTGACTCTCCAAGTTTTGGCCTTCATCCACTTGAATCATTGTCACTAAACTTTGATATGTATCTTGAATCCCTATTTTGATGAATGATAAATTCTTGCATTCTTGAATTGTGACAAGATCATCCCACAAGCCTTGAATCATCCTATTTAGCTCTTCATTGAATTTCTTCATTCTTGCTCTTGTAATGGGACCATTGGGATGTCAAATTGGATCTTTGCCTTTGTATGCTTCCTTATTTGTATCATTCCCTCCCTCCTCAAGATGATTCATCCATGAATCTTCAGCATCTACATCAAAAGGAGAAAGATCAATAACATTAAAGGTAGCACTCACATTATACTCACCAGATATGTCTAACTTATATGCATTGTCATTAATCTTCTTAACAGCTTGAAAAGGCCCATCTCCTTTGGATGAAGATTTATCTTCTTTTGAGTTGGAAACCTTTCTTTTCGCTTATGATGGGAATCCAATAACTTTGAAAAAAGTATACAAAGACAAGTACAAAAAGGAATTCAAGAAGTCCCTTCAAAGTAATCCAACAATGATGAAACTACATGAAGGAGGTTGGAAAAAGGGCAAGACTTGGAAAATGCGAGTGAGAAACATGGCCAAGTGTTGAAAAGCTGAATGAAAGCCTCAACACCACTTGGTACATGCCTATGTATCAGGGTGTGTTGGCTTCTATCTTCTGCAATAATTTTTAGGTTATTCAACACACCTAGGAACATGGGCGTGTTTATGGATGTGTAGGCTACTATGCAATTTGTTTTGATTTTTTGAATTTTATTATTTTGATGTTTTTGGGCCCTTATCAATATGATATAAGCCCATGTTCAATTAAATTATTTATGTAATTACTAAGTTTTAGGCCTATTTGTGTTCGATTTAAAGCCTAAAATGAGTTTAGATTTTTTTCTTATTTAGAAATTAGTTTAGTTTCTTATTTAGGAATCCTCAATAGGAAGATTTCCTATTCCTTAGCTCATTTTATTTAGGGTTTATGTAACACTATACCTAGTTATTCTATCAATAAAAAGATAAGTTGATTTCCCCAAATTTAACCTTTAAGCTTATGAAAGTTTTCTCAAATCTAGTTCTTAGATTAGAATCAAAAACCTAAATTTTCAAAGCTAATTACTTTGCTTGTTCACAATATACTAAGGTTTCTTGACACAGGTTCATTATTAAGTTGAGATTTTTCCTTGCAAACTTGATTTGGCTTTCTAAGGGAGTCGCTTCCAAGTGTAAAAATACTAGGTCTCAAAGCAGGTCGTTTAGGGTTCATATCAATTTGGTATCAGAGCTTAGGCTTTAAATTAAGTTATATCTTTCCGTTTCATTCATGTTTTCTGTTTTTTTTTTCTTATGTCCATTTGATTTCATTTTCTTTAAATTCCTTTGTTTTTGTCTCATTAATTATGTTTTCCTTGTGTTTCAGGTCTGAAATTCAAAAATAAAAAAAAAATCCAAAATCGTCCACCCCTTTTTTTCATGTTTTGATTTAGTTTGTCTCTTTGCTTGTTCTATGTTAGTCATATACTTTGTGCGTTGTCAAAAAAAAAAAAAAAGAAAGAAAGAAATCAGCCACTATTACCTGAAAATTTGATTTTTATTAGCATTGAGAAAGTTGCATTTTTTACCCTTCCGAGTGTATAATTCAAAGGGAAACAAACCAATGATCAAAACTCACTAGCTTTGCTTGTGATGTCAGCTATTTTCGAGCCAAATTCCATTGTTTAGATCTCAAAATTTGTGTTTTAGTATTTTTTAGTAAGTTTCATTTCGTTATAACTTTTTGTAGGGAACTCCATTTTGACGGTCATCAATTGCTTCTTCTTGTCTCGTTATCTATTTTATTTTCTATTAATTTTATAATTTTTCTAGTTTTTGACAAAAAAAAATTCGTGTCTGATGTCTTTGTCTCGTTATTGTCGAAAAATCTTCTAAGGATATTTCAAGTATTCACATTTCTATTTATGTCAAATTCTTCCTTACTCTTGGTTATTGTGAACCATTCAAGTATTAATTTTTGTTTTGGTTGAAATTAAGTTGAGTGGTAAAAGGTAAGAGAGTGAGTTTATCTAGAGAAAAGCCTACTGATTGTGCAATAACAAACAAAAAGTGAACTTAAATGATTTATTACTTAAGTGAAACATGTGAGGGAGTGAAGTGAGGTTATTTTTGCTTTACTTACCTTGTTTTTTAGGTTCAAAAAAAAAAAAGAAAAATAATGACTAATACTTAAGACAATGATCAAGGCTTCAATACGCAAGCTATTCAACAAAGCTTTCAATGGTTGAATGCTTGGTTGGATGACATAAGGGACACCGTGGAAAGATACAGTTCAAATCTTTATGAGTTAAAAAGAGCAAGCTCACAACAAACTCCACCTAGGAGAAGAGTCCAAATGAGGCAAGATGATGAAGATTCTGAATCTAATAATGACTTTAAAGATGTTGCCACTGAGGGAAGAAGAAATAGAAAGGAAAGAAGGCAAGACGGTAATGGGGTAATCAAATTGAAGATTCCTACTTTTAGAGGTAGAAATGATCCTCAGGCATACCTTGATTGGGAAAAGAAAGTGGAGCTAGTTTTTGATTGCCATGATTACTCTGAAACCTAAAAGTTGAGGCTCACTGTAGCTGAGTTCGATGACTATGCTATCACTTAGTGGAATGATACCAGGCAAAGAAGAAGAAGGTATAGCGAGAGACCAATTGAAGTATAAGAAGATCTTAAGGCTGTAATAAGGAGGCGATTTGTACCTACTCATTTTTATAGGGATTTGCACAATAGATTACAAAGCCTTACTCAAGGATCTAAGAGTATGGATGAGTACTATAAAGAGATGGTATAAAGAGATGGAAGTTGCTATGATTCGAGCCAACATTGATGAAGATAGAGAGGCTAGTATAGTTAGATTTCTACATAGGTTGAATTGTGAAATTGCCAACATTGTAGAATTGCAACATTATGTAAAGCTTAAGGATATGTTTCATATGGCAATCAAGGTTGAGAGGCAACTTAGGTACAAGGGCAATGATCAAAGTTCATCTTCTTCTTCATCCAAGCCATGAAAATTGAGTTGGAAAGAGGATCAGGGGACTGATTCCAAGTCCAAATTCAATTCAAGAAGGGGACAAGTTGCACCAATGTCAAAGGAGAAGGAGAAAGGTAAATATGAAACTCTAAACCATTCTCGCGATATTAAATGCTTTAAGTGTTTAGGTTTAGGTCATATAGCTTCCCAATGCCCTAATAAGAGGGTGATGATGACATCCCATTAAGAGCTCTTTCTTCAAAGTGACAAGGATGATGATAATAAAAGCATGCCCTCTTTGAAAGATGTAAGTGATCAAGAAAACAGTGGAGATGAGATTATAGCAAAGGCTAGAACAAGGAGAGTTATTGATCATAAGAAGAGTGTTGAGTTCATAAGTTTGAGTAGATGATAACCAACAAAGGAAAAACTTATCCGACACTAATGATAACCAACAAAGGAAAAACTTATCCGACACTAAGTGCCTTATTCAAGACAAAGTTTATAATTTAATCATTGATGGAGGTAGTTATACTAATATTGCTAGTTATAGTCATGTTAAAAAGCTTAAATTACCAACTTTGAAACATCTTAACCCTTATCATTTGAAGTGCTTTAATGAGAGTGATGGCCTTAAGGTTACAAAGCAAGTCTTAGTTGCCTTTTTCATAGATAGGTACAAAGATGAAGTCTTGTGTGATATTGTATCTATGCAAGTTGGACACATTCTTTTAGGGAGGCCTTGGCAGTTTGATAGAAGGACCATACATAATGTGTTTTACAAATTGATACACATTTGATAAGGATGGCAAACACATTACTCTTATAGCTCTTTCTCTTGTAGAAGTATTTGAGGATGAGTTGAAAAGAAAAAAGAGTGATGAGTTGAAATAAAAAAAAAAATGAGTGTACAAATTTGACAAAAAGAAAGAGAGAATAATTAAGTCCAAAAAAAGAAAAAGGAGTGAGTTTGATTAAAAAAGAAATGAAGGTGTTATTCACTAACAAAATTCTTTTATCTTCCTATAGTTTTCTTGTTTTTCCTTTTCAGGATTTCAAAGAAGGATTGTCATGGAGAACACATGATGGTGATTCTACATTCAATGCACTCTAAGTAACAAAGAAGAATGGAGCCAAGATAGGAATTATGATTACATAAATTTGCCATTATGTGCTACAAATTCCTATCTATAGACAAAGAGCATCAAGTTTTGGAGGAATAATTTACAAGTTGCAATTCCAAGATAGATATTATATTACTTCTTCACTTTTGGTTTCAAATTCTTATCTCCTCAATGGAAGTACATATTCGAGGTTGAATCCTTTTGAGGAGGAGTGAATGATGGGAATCCAATAGCCTTGAAAGAAGTATACAAAGACATAGACAAAAAGGAATTCAAGAAGTCCCTTTAAAGTGATCCAACAATGATGAAACTCCATAGAAGAGGTTGGAAAAAGGACAAGACTTGGAAATGCAAGTGTGAAACATAGCTAGATGTTGAAAAGCTTAATGAAAGCCTCAACAAGGCCTGGTACATGCCCATGTACCAGGGCATGTTGGCTTCTATCTTTTGCAATAAATTTTAGGTTGTTCAACATGCCTAGGAACATAGGCATGTCAATGAGCATGTAGGTTGTTGTTTGATTTGTTTTTATTTTCCAAATTTTATTATTTTGATGTTTTTGGGCCCCTATCAATATGATATAAGCCCATGTTCAATTAAATTAAGTTTAGTAAGTTTTGGGTCTATTTATGTTAGGTTTAAAGCCCAAAATGAGTTTAGATTTATTTTTTATTTAGAAATCATTTTCCTTTCTTGTTTAGGAATCCTCAATAGGAAGATTTCCTATTCCTTAACTGATTCTCATTTAGGGTTTATATAACACTATAAATACCTAGCTATTCTATCAATAAAAAGATAAGTTGATTTCCTTAAATATAAGCTTTAAGCTTATGATAATTTTCACGAATCTGGTTCTTGGATTAGAATCAAAAACCCAAACTTTCAAAGTAAATTACTTTGCTTATTCATAACATACCAAGGTTCCTTCGCATAAGTTCGTCATTGAGTTGAGTTTTTTCCTTGTAAACTTGATTTGGCTTTCCAAGGGAGTCACTTCCAAGTGTAAAGGTATTGGATCTCAAAGCAGGTCATTTAGGGTTCGTATAAGCATATGTGCCCAAACCCAATCTCTTGGTTCAAATACAACATGCCTCCTTCCTTGATCACTTAGCTTGCTATTTGTTGGTTTTTCTTCACAATGTTCTTGTGCACCTCCTCATGTAGTTTCTTCACTAAATCTGCCTTTCTTTTTCCATACAAGGTAAAGGTACTAAATCCAAAGGAGTTAGACGATTAAAACCATAAACAATTTCAAAAGGTGAGAAACTAGTAATAAGTAGTAAAATGCACAACTCTATTATAAGCAAACTCAACAAATGTAATGCATTCTTCCCAATTTTTTAAGTTCTTTTAGACAATAACACACAATAAAGTTCCTAAAGTCCTATTAACAACTTCAGTTTGACCATTAGTTTGTGGATGACAAGTAGTAGAAAGCATCAATTTAGTTCCAACTTTTCTCCATAAAACTTTCTAAAAATGACTTAGAAACTGTACATCCCTATCACTAACAATTGTTTTTGGAATGCCATGCAAACATACCACTTCTCGAAAGAATAAATTAGCAATGTTGGCAGCATCATTAGTTTTATTACAAAGAATGAAAATTGACATTTTAGAAAACCTATCAACCACTACAAAAATAGAATCTTTCCCCTTTTTTGATCTAGGCAACCCTAAAATAAAATCCTTGGAAATATCAGTCTAAGGGGTACTAGAAACAGGTAAAGGAGTATACAAACCTTGATTCAAAACTTTAAATTTAGCTTGTTTGCACACAGTACATTTATCACAAATTTGTTGCACATGCCTTTTCATTTTAGGCTAATAGAAGTATTCATGTATAGTATCTAAAGTTTTGGTGATGCCAAAATGTCCCATTAACCCTCTCCCATATGCCTCTTTAACAAATAATTCCCTTATAGAATAAATAGGTATGCAAAGTCTATTTTCTTTAAAAAAAAACCCATTCATTCTATAGAATTTTCCAAATGCAACTTTCCCACATGCTTTAAAAATGTTAGAAAAATCAGAGTGATCAACATACAAAGACTTAATATTTTCAAACCCCAAACATTCTTGTATTATCTTCTTGAAAGTGCATTAGCCACAATGTTCTCCTTACCTTGCTCGTATTTGATCATATATGGAAAGGTCTCAATCAACTCAACCCATTTGGCATGCCTATCATTGCCCCTTTAGGAATCTCAAGGATTGATGGTTGGTGTGAATTACAAACTCCTTGAGCCAAAGGAAGTGCTGCCAAGTCTCCAAAGTTCTAACCAAAGCATAGAGCTCCTTATCATAAGTGGGGTACCTTAATGAAGTATCATAGAGCTTTTCACTAAAATAGGCAACTGGACTTTTTCCTTGCATGAGTATAGCACCAATACCTACACCTAATTCGTCACACTTAATCTCAAAAATATCATTAAAATTAGGCAAAGCAAGAATGGGTGCCTTACATAGTTTATCTTTCAATGAGTTAAATGCATCTTCTTGTTCTTTTCCCCAATTAAAAACATAATTCTTTTTAATTACCTTAGTTAGAGGTACAGTTGCAGTGTTAAAATCTTTTACAAATTTTCTATAAAAACTAGTCAAACCATGAAAACTTCTTACCTCATCCATGTAGGAATAGGCCAATTTTTTATAGCACTTACCTCATCTTTATCGACTTTAACACCTTGAGCACTAACTACAAATCCTAAGAAAATAATTCTTTCTAAACAAAATAACACTTTTTAAGGTTAGCAAGTAATTTTTCTTTTCTCAACACATCAAGCACGCACCTTAAATGTTCTAAGTGTTCATCCATGCCTTTAGAATGCATAAGGATATCATCAAAATATACACAAACTTACCAATAAAATTTCTCATAACATGGTTCGTAAGTCTCATGAAAGTGTTACGTGCATTAGTCAAGTCAAAAGGCATAACTAACCATTCATATAATTCATATTTTGTTTTAAAGGCAGTTTTCCATTCATGACCTTCCTTCATCCTAATTTGGTGATATCCACTTTTCAAATCAATTTTGCTAAAGATAGTAGAACCATGACACTCATCAAGAATATCATCTAACCTAAGAATAGGATAGCAATACTTTAAATGTTATTAATCGTATGGCAATTAACACGCATAAGTTAAGAACCATTTTTCTTAGGTACTAACAAAATGGGCACAGCACATGGACTCATACTTTCTCTAACTTGTCCTTTAGCTATCAACTCCTTAACTTGCTTTTGAAGCTCCTTTGTCTCCTTGGGGTTACTTCTATAGGCTAGCCTATTCAGAATCGAAGCACTAAGAATAAAATCAATTTGATGTTCAATACCCTTAATGGGTGGGAATCCATTGGGTATCTCTTTAGGAAAGACATCCTCAAATTCCTATAAAAGAGAAAAAAAACACTAGGCAAATAAACATTAAAGTCACTAGCATTAAAATAAAGCCCCTTGTACATAGTACAAGTATACTTTTCTTTAAAAACCAAGCTTCCCTAATATCAATTCCTTTTGTATAATAGCTCATATGTTTCTTTTTACTCTTAACAATTTCTTTTCCCTCATTTTTCTCTTTTCTCTCTTTTGAATTCTCACTCAAGCTCACTCTTTTGCCTTTCTTAAGACTTTTGCCACTTTTTTCTTTTGTACACACTCTTTCTTTTGGCACATCATCACTCATACTTTTTTCTTCACTCTTGTTTTCTTTCTCCTTTTGAATTCTTTTCAGCTCAATCTCATAGATTTCTTTAGGTGATAATGGTGCAAGAGTTATCTTTCTTCCATCCTTCTCAAAAGTGTAGTGATTGGTATAGCCATCATGCATCACTTTCTATCAAATTGCCAAGGGCGTCCCAATAATAGATGACCTGCTTGCATAGGCACAACATCAAATAAAGTCTCATCATTATATCGGCCTATTTTAAAAGCAACTAGAACTTGCCTTGTCACCCTAATTTCCCCTCAATCATGAAGCCATTTTAGTTTATAAAAGTGAGGATGTTTAGTAGTAGGTAACCCTAGTTTTTCAACTAAAGTAGTGCTTGCTACATTGGTCACACTACCCCCATCCATGATTACATCACAAACTCTATCATTTATAAGGAATTTAGTTTGAAATAGATTTTCCCTTTGTTGCACATTGTCATGATTTTGGATTTACATGTTCAATGATCTCCTTATAATAAGAGACCTCCCATATTCGGTTATTTCAAGTTGATTTTCCTCCTCTTCATCACTTGTATCTTCAAGAGGTGGCATTCTTTCTTCTTCAGCTTCTTCTTCGCTAGTCGAATAATACTCCCCATCTCACATATACATTATCTTCTTGTTTGGACAATCCTTCTTGAAGTGACCTACACCTTGACATTTATAGCATCTAATATTACTTAAACTAGAAGGCATAGATTTACCTTTGTCCTTGTTTGAGATGGGTGTCTTTGGAGCTTCCTTGGAATTAGTTTTAGGCTTAGATGAAAAAGCCTTGTCATCTTTCTTCCAATCTAATTTGAATGGTGCATTGTAGGAGGTAGATAACTAATTGGTACTCTTCTTCTTCAATTGCTTCTCAAACTTCAAAGCAAGATGAAGCAAATCTTTAAGCACCATATATGGTCATAGCTCAACCACATTTGCAATCTCCTTATTCAACCCATTAAGGAACCTTGCCATTGTAGCCTCATTATCTTTTTCCACATTTGCTCGAATCATTGCTACCTCCATCTCTTTGTAGTATTTCTAAACACTCTTAAACCCTTGAGTTAGGTTTTGAAGATGATTGTATAGCTCCCTATAGTAGTGACTTGGTATAAATCTTCTTCTCATGATTACATTTAAGTTCCTCCATTCTTCTATGAGTCTTTCTCTATTTCTTCTTCTGTTTTGCTTGGTATCATCCCACCAAGTAATGGCATACCCATTAAGAACAGCCACAGCAAGCTTCAACTTCTTGGATTCGGTGTAGTTATGATAATTGAACACCAATTCAATCTTCTTTTCCCAATAACAACCCATACCTGGGCTAGGAGTTTCATGACAAACAGCTTGATTTTAGGGCTATCGTGACAAAGTGTGAGCTTTCATGAATTTTTATATGCTATGTGATTTATAAGTAAGCGGCATGTTAGACTAGTTCTAATATGCATAATATGAATTTTGAATATGAAATAGATGATTTATGTGAAGTGCAAATGCATAAAATGATTTATTGCGTACAAAATGAATTTTCATGCACAAAGTGATTTTTAAACATAAAAATTTTATGAGCATTTTTAAAACATTTTAAATTAAATATTTTTGGAGGAATTTTAATGAAAATAAAAAGCAAAATATTTTATTTTTAATACATTTAAATTAGTCTATAAATTAGATTAACAGCCCAACTCACCAAAAGCCCAATACACCTAAGCACTCCTAACCTAACTCATTAATAACAATCTTTGCACCTAAAACCCTAATTTTAACCTAAAATTCGGCCACCCTAGCCTGTAACAGCCTCCATTCTATTTTCCATCAAATTTTTATAGAATTTTCTCTCAAAAATTTCCTCTTAACTGAAAAACACAAGGTGCCTCTAAACCTTGTGATTTTGTAATCTTCTTCGTAAGTTTTCCTCTTCTTTCAAGCTACTTTTTGATTTTTATAAAACTAACCATGGATAATCCATATGAGAATGCTTATTTTCTAGTTTTCTTCATATTAAAATCATACTAGGTTATGTTTTTAAGGAGAAACCGATTTCCAATTGTGAACTTACCTCTCTCTTCTCAAATTCATCAAAGTGAACCCTAAAACCTAAAAGTTAGAATTTTCATGCATATGAACATAAGGCAGGGGCAAGTTCTACATTTTTATATTCTAAATTGATTTTTGTTATGTTTACATGAAAAATATTGATTTAAATCATGCATTTACATATTACCGTAATGATCAGAAAGGATGAAAAGCAAAAAAATCCATGGTTTTCCATGGTTATGTGGTTTCAACCTACATTGGGATTTTGATCCCAAGGCCTATAACTTTTATAAGATAGATTTTAATAATTATTAACATATGTGTATGGTACATGGTTTAATTGAACTCTAGGAAACTCCTAGAGTGTTTCGGTTATGTCTAGGGTTTCCAAAACCCTTACTATCATGTTTGGCTAATGTGTATACATGGCTAAGTAGTATGTGAATTGAGTTTTATGATGTGTTAATTGTGAATTAATGTTCTAATTTACCTATGGGATTGATTGTATGATTTGGTACAAAGGAGACAAGCATAGGTTTACTTGTTGAGTTGATAAGTATGAAAAGTATTAAGTATACTAAGTTGGAAGTTGAATGAAATTGACATTAAGATTATGATTCATTGTGTTGGCTTTGGGAGAGTCTTGATATGAACTATTATATGAATTCATGTAAGCCTAAGAAGGTAAAGTATGCAACACTTAAAAGTCAATATGTTATGCTTAAGTGATGAGGGCACTTTTAAGTGCAACTCCAAGCATATGTATATGTGAATGATATATATGCATAGGGTAATTATGGGATAGCATAGCATGATGTTAAGCCAATACTAAGTATTGAATTTTAATGGGATGTTAGAGCTTGGGGATTATTAGAAGTGCAAGGGCTATGAGCATTAGGAGCTAAGGAACCACAAGGTGAGTAAACATTATGTTCATGTTTCCAATACAAGTTATCATAATACGTGAACCTTTAATATTCTTGAAACCCAAATTTCTTTTTATTATCAACTATATGATTTCTTTGTTAAACGTGGGTTGCCAAAGGACAATTGATCTGAAACTATTATTGATCATTTCATTGATAAGAAAAGAACCTTGTGATTGTTGCCGTACCTTACTTTCTTTCTGGAACCACACTGTTGTTTATCTTTTGTTCAATAAGCTAAACTTCTATTGCTACTGTTTTACATGTGATTATTTTTTTCAATGCTATTGCTATAAGTGATTACCATTAGCTTTGGCTATGGTACCTGTGAACCCTTTTATGCAAAAATCCTCGTGCTGATGTGGGAAATCATCAGAACCTATGCATATGGTCTTAACCCGATGGATAGGGGTAATATATCCACCTTAGCTAGAAGTGGCAATTCTAGCTAGGAAGCATGATCAGCTTTACACTCTTTTATAAGTTAGGAGTTAGAATTTGGTATGAGGCCACCTCTCATTTATATTATGAGTGAATAAGGCAGCAGCATTCACTCTATATAATATAAGTTATAAGTTGATTTCTATGAACCTTGCTAAATTGCAATTATGAACTATGAATCATGAGTTATGAACTATAAATTGTGAACCCTTCCAAAGGATATATGTTATTATACAAGTTGTAATGTTTACTCATTGAGATCATCTATCTCACCCCTTTTCCTTGTGTGGTTCCAGGATAACATTATGAGGAGGCCAGGTGATAAATAAAGCAATCTACTATGCTTAGGAGGTTTCCTTATCTAAGTCATTTTACATACTATGATATAGAGAGTCACTCTTAGATGCTTCAGGAGTTTTGTTTTTGGAACATTATTCATTTGATGATTAATATTGAAGTCTTGATTATTCTCTTTCTTATGGATTGTATTCAAAGTATCATTAAACTATTCTTTTGCTAGTTAAGGATTTCTTTTATTATTGGTTATTCAAGTTAATACATGTGATTTTAGTATGATCCTAGGCAGTGTTTATTTATGTATGAGTGGGTTCTATGGGTGTGGGTGACCTTATTTGATGAGAATCAAGAAGCCTTCTAAGAATCTTACAAATATTTGCAAGTTAAAGATTTCAAGAAGGTTTTTCAAGGTTGTCATTTCTACCAAGATAGCTTATAAAGACATGCAATCCAACCATTGTATAGGATTGGTAATCATCCAAGAAGAATATGAGATTGCATGAAGTTTCCTATAATCCAATCAAGGAAATTTTGATCATAAGCTTTGCATATGGATCCAATTGCATTCAACGAACTCTAACATTGTTGAATTGCATAAAAGAGTTGGAAAAAGGCAATATATGGAAGTTCAAGCTTCATACAATGTAAAATGGGAGAGAAATAAAAAACTGGCAAAAGCCAACATGCCTAGGTACATGGGCATGTCCTTGGGTGTGTTGCAATCTATTTAATTTATTTTATTTTCTAAATTTTATTATTTACTTTAGTTTTTAATGTTTTGGGGCCCCTACCATTATAATATAAGCCCATATTCAATTAAATTAAGTTTAGATATGTAATTAATGAGTTTTAGGCCTATTTATGTTAGGGTATGCCAATGATCATTGATAGATTGAGTGTTGTCAATTTTACAAGCTTTTAGCTAGTTAAATAACTAAATTTGCCCACTAGAAAGCACCCGAGGCCACACTTACTATATTTGTTGAATAAATATGTCAAAATTAAAGAGCAAACTTTAGTTTCATTTTCTCTTTGAATGTATAAAAGTGAAGATTAGTGTGATGTTGTACCAATGAATGTGACACATATTTTGATTGGAAAGCCATGGATATGTTTTAGTCAAGCAAAACACATCAAATCTACTAACTACTATAAAGTTCCACTAAAAGATGGTAAGCATACTACCCTTACTCCTCTTTCTCAAAAAGAATTGTATGATGATCGAGTGAAGATACAAAGAAAAAAAGAGGAAGAACTTCAAAGACAAAATGTTAATGTTGAGCTTGTAGTGTTAGAATTGAGTGTGTCAAAAAGGGAGAGTGAAGGTGATGTGAGTTTGAAAAAGGAGGAAAGCAATGTGCAAAATGAAGCTGTATAAGTTACTCATGAAGATGACTTAAAACCTTTGGAGCTTACAAATGAAGAGTCCTTATTAAAGGGTGAAGAAGTTAATCATGAAGAAATTCCAACATATAATCCTCTTCAAGAAGCTATTGTAAGCAAATCTGACTTCATTGAAATAAAAGAAAAAGAAAAGGAGTGTATAAAGAAAGAGAGTGAAAAGAAAAAGAGTGAGTGTGAAAAGAAAGAATTAGTGAGTAAGAAGAAAATGAAGAACTTTCATATGAGAGAAAAGAAATATTAAAAAGTTCAAATAAAAAGATTGGGAGTGAAGAGAGAAAACAAGTGAGCATAGTTGAAAAAGAAAGTATTGAGAATATTTTGTTTTCTAACACTAACAAGCTTAAATTTTCTTTGTTTAGTTTTATTCCTCTTTTTAGGATTTTAAAGAAGGATTGTTATGGAATAAAAAAGGTGATAAAGGTAATGCATTTCATACTTCCAAGTGCTCAAGCAAAGATTCAAGGACGAATCATTTTGAGGAGGGAGGGAATGATGAGAATCAAGATGCCTTGGAATAATCCTACAAATTTTTGTAAGTTAAAGATTTCAAGAAGGTTCTATAAGATTGTCATTTCTACCAGGATAGCCTATAAAGACATCAAATCCAACCATTATACATGATTGGTGAATCATCTAAAAAGAAGATGAGATTGCATGAAGTTCCCCACTATCCAATCAAGGAAATTTAGATCATAAGCTTTGCATATGGATCCAATTCCATTCAAGGAAGCTCTAACATTGATGAATAGTATAAAGGGAGTTGGAAAAAGCAAAATATAGAAGTTCAAGCATTATACAATGTAAAATGTGAGAGAAATCAAAAAATGGCAGAAGCCAACATGCCTAGTTACATGGGCATATCCTTGGGCATGTAGCAATCTGTTTGATTTATTTTATTTTCTAAATTTTATTATTTACTTTAGTTTTTAATGTTTTTGGGCCCCTATCATTGTGATATAAGCCTATCTTTAATTAAATTAAGTTTAGAAATGTAATTAGTGAGTTTTTAGCCTATTTATGTTAGGCTTAAAGCCCAAAATGGGTTTAAGTTTATTTCTTATTTAGAAGTTAGTTTAGGAATCTATTTCTAACTAGGAAACTTCAATCCTTATTTAGGAAGATTTCCTAGTCCATGTTTACTTTTAATTTAGGGTTGAGTCTTTATATAAACTCAACTAGTCATATAAAAGTTAAGTTATGATAAATAAAATTCAGTTTTCTTAAAAGTGTGATATCTTCATTTTGATTCTTGCTTTAATCAAATTCATACAATCAAAGCTAATTACTTTTTACATATTTATTTCAAGGTTCTCTTTCACGAGTTGGTATTATGTCAT
This sequence comes from Reutealis trisperma, assembly GCA_947687605.1. Classification (NCBI taxonomy): domain Eukaryota; kingdom Viridiplantae; phylum Streptophyta; class Magnoliopsida; order Malpighiales; family Euphorbiaceae; genus Reutealis; species Reutealis trisperma. Next base: position 655,856 of record CANTUT010000908.1, read on the forward strand.
GAGGATTATCATTAATACGAACCCCAAGTATATTAAACTTAAGACCCAATTATCTTTACGCTTAGAAGCAACTCCTTAGAAAGCTAAATCAAGTTTTCCCCAAGTTTGCGACCTAAATCCAACTCATGATAGAACACCTTAGAATATGATCACCTTTGGATGATGATCTCTACGACACAATACCAACTCGTGAAAGAGAACCTTGGAATAAATACGCACAAAGTAATTAGTTTTGATTGTATAAACTTGATTCAAGTAAGAATCAAAACTAAGAGGTCACACTCTTAAGAAAACTGAATTTTATTGATCAAAACTCAACTTATTATTACATGAATGGTTAAGTTTATATGGAGGCTCAACCCTGAATTAGAATCAACTATGGAATAGGAAATCTTCCTAAACAAGGATTGAAGTTTCCTAGCTAGAAATTGATTCCTAAATAAATAATAAGTTATAACTAAGTTGGGCTACTAAATATGATAAGTTTAAGAAAAACATCTAAAATTGAAGTAAAATAACAAAAATAAAAAAAAAATTACACAACTCCAGCTTTTGTTGTGCTTACAACGCCATCACGCTAACAACAGAGCTATCAATCTGCAGTCATCGCGAGCGTGATACCCATCTTAGGCCTGATGTTTTTTAGCCTTAGTGCAATTTTGTCTCATGGCTATGTTTAAAGCTTGACTCTACATGTTTTTGACCCTAATTACTTGGAGTGTGTTTTAACCTCTTCATTTTGACATTACGTTTGAACATGTTCATAAAATCCTTGAAGCTTCCTTGAATATGATTGGATCCATATGCAAAGCTTATGATCCAAATTTCCTTCATTAGATTGTAGAAAACTTCATGCAATCTAATATTTTTCTTGGATGATTCACCAATCATGTACAATGGTTGGATTGTATGTCTTTGTAGGCTATCTTCATAGAAATGGCAACTTTGAAGAACCTTCTTGAGATCTTTAACTTGCAAATATTTATAGGATTCTTGCAAGGCATCTTGATTCTCATCATTCCCTCCCTCCTTAAAATGATTTGTCCTCGAATCTTTGCTTGAGCACTTAAAAGTATATCATCTCTTTTATTCCATGAAAACCCTTCTTTAAAATCTTGAAAATTAGAAACAAAATTAAATAAAGAAAATTTGAGCTTGTTAGTTTTAGAAAACAAAACATCCTTGGCACTTTCTTTTTCAATTATGCTCACTTGTTTTCTCTCTTCACTCTCAATCTTTTTATTTGAACTTTTTGATATTTCTTTTCTCTCATTTGAAAGTTCTTCATTTTCTTCTTCACTCACTAATTATTTCTTTTCACATTCACTCTTTTTCTTTTCACTCTCTTTCTTTATGCACTCTTTTTCTTTTTCTCTTTCTTTTATTTCAACAAAGTCAACTTTGTTTACAACAACTTCTTAAGGAGGATCGTAGATTGGAATCTCTTCATTTTCAATAACTTTTTCAACCTTTAATGAGGACTCTTTACTTGTAAGCTCTAAAGGTAATAAGTCATCTTCTTGAGTAACATCCACAACATGGTCAATTTCTTCATTATTTGCATCCACCCAACTAGATTCACTAGTAACTTGGACAGGATAACAAATTATTTCCTCAACTACATTACCTTTATTCTTTATCTCCTCTAATAGTGGCTTAGATGATTTCTCTTTTTTTTTTTTTTACGTTCAACCTTGACTTTCATTAAAGTCTCCTCATATGTAGCCATTTAGAATCATTACTATGAGATTCTTCTCCTACTTGTTATTGCCTTTTTGAAAGTCTTTTAGATTGTCTTGGGAGAATTTGAGCAATTGATTGCTACCTCCTTGTGATAGAAGCCTCCAATTGATCCATTTTTTCTTTACGTCTTTGCTCCATTTGATCCAATCTATCAATGGTCTTTCCTTCCATAACTTGATGCAAGTCATGCAAGGCTTGGAATTTGTCTAGTTCACCATATGGATTCACTTAGGTTCCACTCATTTTTGAGCTATAAAACAAAGTCAATAAAGCAAAGAAAATATTTTATCACTTCACTTCCTCATGTGTTTCACTCAAGTTCACTCCTATTTAGTTTTACACTCAATCAGTGGCTTTTCTCTAAATGTGCTCACACTTAGTCTTTTTCTACTCAATCTCTTGTCAAGATTAATTGCAAGAATCAAATTAATACAAATTTTACTAAATTACAATGTGAATAAAATCCAAAGACTCAAAATGAAATAAGAAATAGGAAATCCTAATGAGTACAAGAATTCTAATTGAACTAGGAAAACAAAATTAGAATTTTGACTCAGAAAAATAAAAATAGAAATCTTAATTGAAATTGGAAACAAAAGTTAAAATCCTCATAGAACTAGGAAAATAATATAGGAATCCTGATGAGATTAGGAAACCTAATGAGACACGAATAAGGATTGAAATAAAAAGAAAACCAAAAAGAATAAAGAAATAGTTAAATTAGCAAGAAATCAGAATGAAACTAGGATTAGAAAAGTCAAAAAAAAAAAAATTGGAAAGGAGTAGGAAACCAATCCTAGCTTATTTTAAAAGGATGCTTAGACTTGGTCAAACTTTTGTAGAATTCTGAAATCATTGATTCTCCTCGTTTAATCTTGAAAATCAGCTTCTTTCCTTGTCCTCTCCACTCTAGGAACTAAATAACTTCTATAAACACAACAAAAAGTCATATTTCAACACTTTTTGTTTCTTCTTTTCTTTTTGGATGAATTTTCCTTTTTTTTTATCTTTTTATTTTAATAATTATAGCAACAATTCGAAAAGAAAATTAACAAATAAACTGAAGATCTAATATAAGAAGCCAAACCGAATTTGAAGTCTTCAAGCTTGTGATTGATGAATCCTCCACTTCCTTCTTCTTGAATTCAAATTGGTTTCCAAGTAAGTATGGATGAATTTGACCTTCCAACACTTGAATTTCAATGAAACACAAAGGATACCAATAGGATAGAAAATAAAGAAACAAAAAGACACAAACAAAATTGGGTAGATGATCTAGGGTTTTTTTTTAATTTTTAGACCTGAGACATTAACAAACAGAATTAAAAAGACGAAAATAAAGGAATTTAATGAAAATGGAAACAAAGAAAAACAAGAACAAAAATGAGAACAAAAAACACAAATGAAATGGAAAGATGTAACTTCATTTAAAGCCTAAGCTCTAATACCAAACTAATACAAACTCCAAGTATATTAAACTTGAGACCCAATTGTCATTATGCTTGGAAGCAACTCCTTGAAAAGCTAAATCAGGTTTTCCCTAAGTTCGCAACCCAAATCCAACCTGAGATAGAGCACCTTGGAATATGATCACCTTTGGATGATAATCTCCATGACACAATACCAACTCGTGAAAGAGAACCTTAGAAAGCACAAAGTAATTAGCTTTGATTGTATGAACTTGATTCAAGCAAGAATCAAAACCTCGGAGGACCCTGTGGAGTGTCTAAGTTATAAATGGATTCAGAGTAAGATGCAAAGGTTTAAGAGAGACTATTCGAAATTGATAGAAGAAAGTCCATGTCTTAGGTCCTTAGTGCATGCTGTGAGAAAGGATATAGAGAAGAGGCTTAAGGTTGAGAGAGCCAAATGTGTGGAACGTGATAAAAAAGGTAGGCATAAGAACAAGGGCCATGGAGTCTAGTATAGGGGAGTAGGAGGTCCGGGAAAGGAATCATCGCCAACAACTACAACACTTAGGAAGAGCGATGGTCAATCAAAGCAGTTTCCTACTTGTTGCCGTTATGGTCAAAAACATTATAGGGTTTGCCAAAAGGCCTTGGGCTCATGTTTGAGGTGCAAACAGATGGATCACTTCATTAAGGACTACCCTAAGATAAGGAACTCGATAAATGCAACCTTGATACCTCTATCACCTAGGCCATCACAACTTTAAGGGCAAGGAGCCAAGAATAAGAGACATAATTGAGACTCCCACTAGTAGATGGTAACAATTAACTTAAGGGCATAGGACATATGATATAAATTTATTTGATTGCTTAGTGACTTAGTATGGATTGATTTTATGAAATGATTAACTTTAGACTATAGAAGAGCTCATTATGCCATAAGTTATGTGTTACATGATTAGGATACTTGATACATGCCATGATATGTGATATATGCTAGGTGATATGTGTCCTATGATGTGATATTATATGATGGGTGCTAATGTTAAAGGCATGCTAACCATGACATTTTGATATTGGAATTAAATAGATTAGAAAGAGAAGTGGACTAGGTTTTGATCCAACTGAGATTAATGATTGATAGGCATAATGTTATGAGGTATGAAATACTTACATGTTACAATGGTTTGATATATGAATTATATGGAGTTATTAAATGATAATTGTGATTGATGTCATAGGAAGAGAAATGATAGTTAGTAATGATCAATAGGAGAACGAAACGAATCAATTACATTATATATATATAAGTATATAGTGGGAAGTAAGTGAAATATATTAAAGAATTTGTGGTTTAGATACTACAATATAGATTAGAACAACAAGAAAGTTAGGGATTTCTCTATCATTTACATAGATATCGAGTATAGTTAGAGGAGGAATATTTATCTAGTGTGAATTGAAAGAAGAAGTTATCATTCCCATTCGAAATTTTAGTGTAAGATGTTTGATTGATTCTGGTGCTATGCATTCGTTTATGTTTTGCTAAGAGTCTCGGTAGAGATAAGGAATTAATTAATGAACCCTTAGTAGTGTTGAATCCTTTGGGAGAAATGATCGAAGTAAGGTATTATTTAAGGGATGTGAGGGAGGCATTGATGGATAGAAACTTCCTATGGAGTTATTGGAACTTGATGACCTATAATTCAATGTGATCTTAGGAATGGATTGGCTATATGAATATGGAGCTTTTATTGACTGTAGAGGAAAGCAAGTAGAATTTCAAGCTAAGGATGGGGAGAAATTTGTGTATCAAGGAGATACCTATGATTAAGGTCTACTAGCATAATCAAAGAATGGATGAGTATACTTAAGAAGTGGAGGAAGGGATGCGACAAAAGCATCCTTAGTTTTTCGAGAATATATGAATAAGTATTGAAATTTGAGGATGAATTTCTTTTAAGAGGGGGAGACATAAAAGGATAAATATTCTTAGATTTGTAAGGATGATAAAAGGATGAGTATGGTCCTAGTAGAGTTTCTTTAGTGATGAGATTCCTTTGACTATAGGCTGTGATCAGAGTATAAGGATTTGAATTTTTTATAAAGTAATAAATGTTAAGGCCATACGAATTGTAAATTTGGAGATCCATGAGGACTTGATTTATGAGGGTATAAAATGAATTAATTCAAAATTTTATATGATTTAAGATAAAATGTTCTAGATTTGATTTGATTATGTACTTGTGTCCAGTGTGTCTGTCTATATGCATTGAGTTTTGCTTTACGGAATCATACATCATAAACAACATCAAGCATTGCATTAAGGTTGCATGTTACATGCAAGGATGAAAATGTTTTGATTCTTACAAATGATTCTATGTAGTTTTGAATAATATAAATAGCTTTGAATATACCTGAAAGGGATTTGAGTCCTTTGGATGAGAAATATTTTAAGGTGTTGGATAAAATAAGGTTCAATTAAGATTACTAGAAAATTTGGTAGTGATCTTTAGTACGAGAAGAATTTCCAATGAGATAATCTAGAATGGCATAAATTTGGAAAGATATAAGAGTTGCATAGAGATTTCATTTAATAGCAATGGTATTTGAAGGTTTATTATTTTAATATAGGTAAGTTAAATGATTAGGAATGTGAAGTATAGCAAGATGTAAGTGGGAATCTAAAGTCAGATGATACTACAAGCTAAATATATAAAATTTTGAGGCATTAGGTAATTAAGTCATGATAGTAATATATATATTATACAGAAAGGGAGTAAGTATGAAATGGTTATAAGAAGTCTATTTGGGACTATAAATTAATAGAATGCAAGTTCGTTTGGGATATGATATATATAAGAATGTTTGCTAAGTTTAAATATGTTTTAATTGATAAATGATAGAAGTGCAAAAATTTTAATGTTAGCAAGGTATTAAACACGAAAGTAATTATTGAGGTCATAAAAGATTAAGTAATAATTATTAATATGGAAAGAGAATTATCAAATATCAATTAGAGGTATTAATTTGGAATTTATCTATTGGATTCTTATATGACAAATGTGATAAATAATGAATGGAAGTGGTGATTAAGGTGTTAGTATAGATGTTAATAGTAATAGAGATATAAGGAAATCAAATGCTTGGGATTGTTTGATTGAAGGCAAAATTAAAGATTCTATTACTTTTGTTTGAGGTTAAGGGATACAAAAATTATTAAGGATTAGTTAAGATTTATTTGAACAAGAGATTAACATAGGTGTAGCTTAAGCTAAAGGCTTATTGTAGTGATTTTTGATAGATTGTGAGTATGTGCCTTACTGCATTTGATATATTAATTGTAGTTAGATTATGTGCCTTACTGCATTTGATATGTTAATTGTAGTTAGATATTGTGTTTGAGAGGCGCAACAGGAGTGTGGTGAAGAAGTTAAGCAAAGTGTGTTATGCTGTTAGATTTGAAAATTCGAGGATGAATTTTTTTAAGGGGGAGAATGTAACAACCCACATCTACCCTAAGAGTTTTAGTGAAAAATTATTTGAATTTAGGGTTATTGTGACAAATTGTATAACTATGTGAAAATATATGTGTAACGTGATATATGGGTTTAAGTCATGTTAAATTAATTTTAATATGCCTAATATGAATATTATTGTGAAATAAATGATTTGAATAAAATGCATTAGCATGAAATAATTTATTTTTCGTAAAATGAATTTTCATGTAAAAAGGCTACTTTTAAGCATAAAATAATTTTATGAGTATTTTTAAAATATTTTTTAAATAATTATTTTGGGGAAAATTTTAATGAAAATAATAAGGAAAAATATTTTATTTCTAATTACCTATAATCAACCCTAAATTAATTAAAAAGCCCAAATACCCAAAAACCTACTACACCAAAACACTTCTAACCTAGCTCATTAAGGGTAAACTTGGAAATTGCACCCCAAACCCAAATATATAATGAGAATTTTAGCCAGCCCTTCATTTCCAGTAGCCACCATTTTGTTTTTTAGTATTTTGATAGAAAAATTCTCTCAAAATATTTCTCTCTACTGAAATTCTCAAAAGTACTTTCAATTTTGTGATTTCTCATCTATATTCAAAAGTTTTTCTTTCTTTTTAATTTTCTATTTGATTTCTATGAAATCAATTATAAGAAAATTATTTTGAACTAGTTATTTATTGATTTTTATAGATTTAATTCAATTTGGGTGAGTTTTTGAAAGAGAAATTAATTTCTCTATCGAAAACATCAACCTTCCTATGCGATTTCGCCAAAGGTGAATCCTATAACTTAAAAATTGAAATTTTCAAACATAAATTCACTAAGGGGGGCAGCTACTGCATCTTTAGATTTTAAACTAATTTTTGATGTGTTTTAATGAAAAATATTGGATATAAATCATATTCTTACATATTAATGTAATGACCGAAAAGTTTCAGAAAATAAAGGAATTCAAGGTTTTTATGCTAGAACTTAGAAGTTGGAAAATTCTATGATTTCACATGCATATGGCTACCAATTTGTGCATTGAAGAATTCTAATGTGATATTTGTTTTGTTTGGATGAAAAATAATGATTTTAATCATGTGTTAGCATATCACTGTAATGAACTGAAAGCGCGGAAAGCGCAAAAACTCATGATTTTCACCCTAAACTTTGAAACTTGGAATTTTCATGCATAATTATGATCACTGGCTATCAATTCATACATGTGGATGGTCTAAACTAATATTTTCTATGATTGAATGAAAAATAATGGTTTAAACCACCTATCTACATATTACTGTAATGACTGAAAAATACTAAAAATAAGAAAATTCATGGTTTTGCATCCTGACACCCAAAATTTGAATTTTCATGCATGAGATATACCTATTGCTGCTAATTTATGTAGATTAATGTTGTAAAATGATTTATTTTGTGCCTACATGAAAAATCTTGGTTCAAACCATGTTTTTACATATTACTGTAATTGACAAAAAGGGCAAAAACTAAGAAAATTCAAGTTTTGCTTTTGAATACGGCATTCGGCCAACATTTATATTTTTATCCCAATGTATATAATTTTTATGTGATGTATTTTGATGATTTTTGACATGTATGCATATATAATAAATAATTAAATTGCATGTTGGTTGAAGGAATGACTATAAACTAGCATAGAGGCACTTTGGTATACTTAAGGTATATTAACCTTATGTTGTGATTAAAATATCAATGTGATTGGGAAATATGGAAATAGATGTTATGATGACTTGATAAGGAATTAATGGTCTTGAATTGATGAAGAGATTGATCAAATGAATGGGTAATAAGAGTTAAGCAAGACACTTGAAAGGCTACCGATAAGTTGACATGTATGGAAGTGTTAAGTGTACTAAGATAAATGCTAAAGTCAATTGATATTAAGATAATGATATTATGTTGACCTTAGAAAGGTATTGTCATGAATTATAATATGTTTTCATATGAGTCTATGAAGGCTAAATGGGCAAGACTTTTAAAGTCAACATGCTATGTACAAATGATGAGTGCACTTATATGTGCAACTCTAAGTGTATATGAATGTTATGTGTGCATGGGATAGTTATGGGATAGGATATCATGATGATTAATTAAATACTAAGTATTGAATTAAATATTATGTTAAAGCTTGAGGACTATTAGAAATCAAGGGCTACAAGTACTAGGAGCAAAGGAACCACAAGGTGAGTAAACATTATGCTATTGTTACAAGTTCAAGCTATCATGATTATGTTATGGTAACCTTTGAGATTCTTGAAACCCAAGTTCACTTCCATTTTAAATTTGACTATGTGATTTCTTTGTTAAGCTTGGGTTGCCAAAGGACATTTGGTCCAAAGCCATTTGTGATTATCCAATGATAAATACTTTTTGTGATTATTATCTTAACTTATATTCTTTCTGGAACTACACTATCATTATGTCTCTTCTTCGAAAGTTAAACTACTATTGCTATTGGGATACTTGTTATTGTTGCCTTATGTGATATTATTATTTGTGATTACCATTAGCTCTAACTATGGTACTTTTAACCCTTTATGCAAAAATCCTCGTGCCGATGTAGGTAATCATCAAAACCTATGCACATGGCCTTAACCCGATGGATAGGGATTGTGTATCCACCTCAGCTAGAAGGGGCAGTTCTAACTATGAAGCCTGATCAGTTTCACGACTTTATAAGTAATGGGTTGGGAGTCAGAATTTGGTATGAGGCCACTTCTCCCTTAAGTGAATGAGCTAGTATAGTCATTTACTCTGATTGGGTAATAAGTGTTTTAAATGTGATTTCTGCAAACCTGATAAAGTGAAAATCTTCCTAAATTGTAAACTGTGAAACCATGATTTGTAAATCAAGAACTATGTGTTATACGCAATGGGCTTTCCTTAAAAATGGGATATATGATATCGTTTATGCTATATTGTTTACTCATTAAGATCATCTATCTCACTCCTTCTTTCTTTGTGTGGTTCTAGGTGAGTAGTATGAGGAGGCAAGGCAATGGCTCAAGCATTCTACTTCGCTTAGGGCATTTCTTGTCCAAGATAATTAGTTTAATATTTTATGAAGAGTTATCCTTAAACACTCTAGGAATATTTATTTTTGGATGTTTATGTTGAAATGTTATCTTTCGAGGTTTTAATTGAATTCTAAATATTATTTCCTTATGGATTATGTTTAAAGTATATTTTAACTATGCTTCCACAACTTAAGGTTTTCTAAAAGTAGTAATAATAATAATAAAGGGTTTATTTAAGTTAATGTAAGAGGTTTTGGTACGATCCTAGGTAGTATTTGTATAAGTATAAATGGGTTCTACAGGCGTGGGTGACCTTATGTCTCCCCATATTCTAAAACCATTATGTCTCTGAAATTGGGAATGAGTTTAAGTTTATTTCTTGTTTAGAAGTTAGTTTAGGAATCTATTTCTAACTAGGAAACTTCAATCCTTGTTTAAGAAGATTTCCTAGTCCATGTTTACTTATAATTTAGGGTTAAGTCTCTATATAAACTCAACCATTCATGTAAAAGTTAAGTTATGATCAATAAAATTCAATTTTCTTAAAAGTGTGATCTCTTGGTTTTTATTCATACTTGATTCAAGTTCATACAATCAAAGCTAATTACTTTTTATGTATTTATTCCAAGGTTCTCTTTTACAAGTTGGTATTGTATCACGAAGATCATCATCCACAGGTCATCATATTCTAAGGTCTCTATCATGGGTTAGATTTGGATCATGGACTTGGGAAAATCTTATTTAGCTTTCCAAAGAGTTGCTTCCAAGCATAAAGATAATTAGGTCTCAAGTTTAATATACTTGGCATTTGTATCATTATGTCTTCCCAGGTTCTAAGACCATCATATCTCAGAAGTTGGGATATGACAAAATTGGTATCAGAGTTGTAGTTTTTTAGTATAGTTTAGACTTGTCTGTTTATTGGGTTGATTAAGTATAATCCTATAGCATAGGAATTTTCCTTTCATGTCATTTGTAGTTTATCGCTTGTATAGTTCTGCGAAATCTTAATAAGCTATGGTACTCCTTGTTACTGTTCTATGTCCCTTATGATTCTCTTATCATATGATCGAGAAGAGTACCCCTGCTAGAGGACCCCAACCTAGAGCACTTTGCATGATGTGTAAGAGGATCTGGCCAGAGATGTTCAAGAAGGCCATGCCTATGATCCACCTCAAGAGAAAGAAGACTCCTAATAAGGAGTGGAGTATCTAGGTTATAACTGAATTCAAAGTAAGATGCAGAGGTTCGAAAGAGACCGCTTGACTTGATAAAAGAAAATCGACATCTTAGGTCCTTAGTACATGCTTTGAATGAGGACATGGAATAAATTAAGGCCAGAGATGTTGAATAAATAGGAGACTATACACCCAATGTTTGCCCTGATGAGGGACATAATTGAGACTAGCACTAATAGTTAGTAACTATTAGCTTAATGGCATTGGACTTATATGATTTGAATGATATTATACAACTACTTAGTTACTTGGCTTGGATTTGATTCTTTTTCTATTGCCTATGGAACGATTGACTGTTATATGATAGGAGAGTTCATTACACTATAAGTTATGTGTTACATGATATATGCCATGATATGTAATATACGCTATGTGATAGGTGCCCTATGATGTGATATGATATGATGTGTACTCATATTAAATGCGTGGTAAGTATGATAGTTTTATAGTGGGGTTACATGAGTTAGAAGGGAGTTAGCATTGAATACTCTCACTTGTTATAGCAGAATGCCCCCTAAGAAGAAGGTATCAGGAGTACCATTCCCATTCAAACTTCTAGTGTAAGATGTTTGATAGATTCTGGTGCTATGAATTCATTTATGTCTTTGTGTTTTGCAAAGAGTTTAGGTAGAGATGAGGAGTTAATGAATAAACCCTTAGTAGTGTCAACTCCTTTAGGAGAGATGATGGAAGTAAAATATGTATTTAAGGACTGTGAGGTAGACATTAATGGACAAAAACTTCCAATGAAATTATTAGAACTTGATGTACCAAAATTCGATGTAATCTTAGGAATGGATTAGCTATATGAGCATACAACTTATATTGAGTATAGGGAGAAGCAAGTAGAATTTCAAACCAAGAATGGGCAGAAATTTATATATCAAGGAGATACATACGATTAAAGTCCACTAGCATAATCATGGAATGGATGAGTGTACTTGGGAAGCTGAGAAAGGGATGCGGCATTGTAACAACCCACATCTACCCTAGGAGTTTTCGTGACAAATTGCTTGAATTAAGAGTTATTGTGACAAAATATTTGATTTTATGAAAATTCATGTGTGACGTGATTTATGAGTTTGTGGCATATTAAATTAATTTTAATATGTATAATATAAATTATTATTATGAAATAAATGATTTGAATAAAATGCATTAGCATGAAATAATTTATTTTCCGTAAAATGAATTTTCAGGTAAAAAGGCGATTTTTAAACATAAAATAATTTTATGAGTATTTTAAAATAATTTTTAAAATAAATATTTTGGAGAAAATATTATAGAAATAATAAGAAAAATATACTTTTTATTTTAATTATAATAAGCCCAAAGTTTAAATAAAAAGCCCAAATACCTAAAAGCCCACTACAGTAAAATCCTCCCAACCTAGTTCATTAAGGGTATTAGTGGAAATTTCACCCAAACCCTAATATATAACCTAAATTTTGGCCAAACCAATCTTCCAGCAGCCATTCTCTTATTCTTTCTATATCTTGGCAGAAAATTCTCTCAAAATATTTCTCTCTACTGAAATTAAGAAAACAACTTTCCGTTTGGCGATTTCTTGACCGTATTCATAAGTTTTTCTTCTCTTTCAATTTCTAAACTAATTTTTATGAAATAAATTATGGGAAAATTATTTTGAACTGGTTGATTACTGATTTTTATAGATTTAATTCTGTTTGGGTGAGTTTTTAGGAGAGAAAATCTATTTTCTATCAAAAATACGATTCTTTTCGCGAGATTCCTCCAAAGGTGAATTCTATAACTTAAAATCACAATTTTTATGCACAAATATCATGGGGGGGGCCGGTGGCGTGATTTGTGCATGGTTGTGTTCTAAACTAATTTTTGATTTGTTTTGATGGAAAATATTAGATTAAATAATATTTTTGCATATTTTTGCAATAACCGAAAAGTTTCGAAAAATAAAGGAGTTCAAGGTTTTTGTATTAGAACTTGGAAGTTGGAAAATTTTATTCTTGAATGGACATATGGCTGTCGATTTGTATGAACAAGTGCTCAAATATAATATTTGTCTTGTTTAAATGAAAAATAATGATCTGAATCATGTGTCTGTTTATCGCTGAAATGAATGAAATGCGCGAAAAGCGTGAAAACTCATGATTTTTCACCTAAGCCTTTAAACTTGGAATTTTTTTGTATAATCCCTACCTATGGCTGCTGAATCATGAAGGATGTCTTCTAAACTGATATTTTCTATGATTGAATGAAAAATAATAGTTTAAACAACCTATTTACATATTTCTAAAATGACCGAAAAATACCGAAAATAAGAAAACTCGTGGTTTTGTGCTCTATGATTCAAAAGTTGAATTTTTGTGTATAAATAATACCAATAGCGGCCGATTCTTATGAAGTTAAATTCTATGATGATTTTTGTTGCATTTATATGAAAAATCTTGATTCAAATCATGTTTTTACATATTTCTAAAATAGACGGAAAGTGCAAAAAGAAGAAGAATTTAGTTTTCTTCCTTGGTGATGCATTCGGCCTACATGCATCTTTTTGTCCCAATGCTTATAAATTTTATGTGATGTGATTTGATGATTGTTAACATATATGTATGTATAATAAATGATAAAATTGCATGTTAGTTGAAGGTATGATCCTAGATAAGCTTAAATGCATTTTGGTATACTTAAGGTATACTTAAAGTATCTTAACCTTATATTGTGATTAGAATGCAAATGTGATTGGGAAATTTGGAACTAGATGTTATGATGACTTGATGATGAACATATGGTTATGAGTTAATGAAGTGAAAGGGATCATAAGAGTTAAGCATGACGCTTGAAAGGTTAATTGTTAAGTTGACATGAATGGAAGTGTAAAGTGAACTAAGATAATTGTTAAAGTGAATTGATAATGAGGTAATAATATTGTGATGACCTTAAAAAGGTATTAATGTGATTGTAATGTGATATCAAGAGAGAGCCTATAAGGCAAGACTTTCAAAGTCAACTTGATATGTGCAAGTGATGAGTACACCTATGTGTGGACTCTAAGTCTAATGTGTATGCTATATGTGCATGGGTAGTTATGGTATAGGAGCATCATGAGTAAATAAATGATAAGTATTAAATCAAATATTATGTCAGTGTTTGAGGAGCTTTAGAATTGCACAGGGACTACGTGTACTAGGAGCAAAAGAACCCCAAGGTGAGTAAACATCGTATTCATTCTACAAGTGTAAGTAAACACTATGTTCATGCTAGAAGAGTGAGTAAACATTGTATTCATTCTACAAGTGCAGGTAACATTTTGTTATGTTAAAAATTTATGAAAAACATGCTATGTGAACCTTTGTAATTTTTGAAACCCGAGTTCTTTCTATTCTAAATATTATTATATGATTTCTTTGACAAGCTTGGGTTGCCAAGGGACATTTGGTCCAAAACTATTTTGTTATCCAATGAGAAATTCTTGTGATTAACACCCTAACTTATATTCTTTCTAGAACTACACTATTATTGTATCTTTTGCTTGAAAGCTAAACCACTATTGTTATTGGAATACATGTTATTGTTGCCTTATGTGATATTGTTAATTGTGATTACCATTAGCTCTAGCTATGGTACCTTTTACCCTTTATGCAAAATCCTCATGCTGATGTGGGTAATCATCGGAACCTATGCACATGGTCTTAACTCGATGGATAGGGGTAGTGTATCCACCTTAGCTAGAAGAGGCAGTTCTAGCCATGGAGCCTGATCAGCTTCATGCCTTATAAGTGATAGGAGTTGGAATTTGGTATAAGGCCACCTCTCCTCAATGTGTTCGAGTGATAGAGCAATAGCCTTTACTCTTTATAAGTGATAAGTGTGATTTCTACAAACTTGCCAAATTGAACCCTTGCTAAATTGCAACCTGATTCATGAATTATAAGTCATAAACTAAGTGTATAAGCTATGTGTTTCCTTTTCAAGGGAATATGTGATAATGTATGTGCCTTTTCGTTTACTCATTGAGATCATCTATCTCACCTCTTTTTCCTTGTGTGGTTCCAAGTGAGCAAATGTGAGGAGGCAAGGTGATGGCTCAAGCATTCTACTTCGCTTGGGGAATTCCTTGTCCAAGTTATCAATAATACTATTTTATGAAGTCTTGTCATTAGATGCTCCAGGAATGTTGATTGATACTTATTGATATATATTATTTTTCTTATGGATTTTATATGTAATGATTTATTTTAGACTTTCGCAATTTAAGGTATTCATCTAAATGTTTTAAACAAGTTATTGTAAGAGGTTTGGTAAGATCCTAGGCATGATTTGTTTATATGCAAGTGGGTTCTACAGGCGTGGGTGACCTTATGTCTCCCCATGTTCTAGGACCATCATATCTCTAAGGTTGGAATGTGACAAAGGTGGTATTAAAGCCATAGTTTTTAAAAGTCTAGTTTAGACTTGTTTTATATGAGTTGCTTAAGTAAAATCCTGGAGCATAGGAATTTTCTTGTCACGTCACTTGCGGTCTATCGCTAGTATATTTTCGCGAAATCCTAGTAGATTTTAGTAATCCTTATTATTGTTTGCTTGCCTTATGATTCTTCTGGCAGATGACCAAGAAGATTATGCTTGCTCAAGGACCGCGACCCAGAGCACCCTGTGTGACCTATAAGAGGACTTGGCTAGATATGTTCGAGAAAGTCAAAAACTATGATTCGCCCCACGAAAGAGGAGACCCTTGACGAAGAGGAGGACCCTGAGCAGCGCTTAGATCCATATTGGGTTTATAGTAAGATTCAAAAATTGGAGGATAACTATTCATACTTGAAGGAGGAAAATTGATGTCTTAAGATTATGATTCATGCACTAAGAGAGGATATGGAGCGGCTCAGGTTAGGGATTGTTGAGCATAGAGGAGATTACTCACCAGTGAGGTCTACATCTTCAGCTAATTGCCATTAGGATAGAGATCTCCTTTGCTACCGATGTGGCAGTAGTGGCCTTGTTGCTCTTGATTGCTCTAGAGGTGGACACGAGAATTAGGTCGAGTAGATATGATGATCGACGTAACGGCATAGCACTTTATATGATATGAATGATTTTCTTTGATTGCCTAGTTACCTAGTATGAGATGATTTCTTTCATTATTATGATGTGGTGTGATATTATAAGATATATGCTACTTGATTATGATATGTGATATAGGCTAGGCGATATATGTCCTATGATGTGATATTATATGATGGGTGCTAAAGTTAAAGACATGCTAAGTATGACATTTTGATATTGGAGTTAAATGGATTAGAAAGAGAAGTGGACTAGGTTTTGATCCAATTGAGATTAAAGATCGATAGGTATAATGTTATGAGGTATGAAATGCTTACATGTTACTATGGTTTGATGTATGAAATATATGGAGTTATTAAATAATAATTATGATGGATGTCATAGGAAAAGAAATGATAGTTAGTAATGATTAGCAAGAGAATGAAATAAATCAGTTACATTATATATACATAGGTATATGGTATGAAGTAAATGAAGTGTATTAAGGAATTTGGGGTTTAGATACTATCATATAGAGTAGAATAGCAAGAAAGGTAGGAAGTTCTCTGTCACTTATATGGATATCGAGTATAGTCAGAGGAGGAGTTTTTATCTAGTGTGATTTAAAAAGAAAAAGGCATTATTCCCATTTAAAGTTTTGGTACAAGATGCTTGATTGGTTATAGTGCTACAGATTCATTTGTATCTCCATATTTTGCTAGGAGTCTCGGCAGAGATAAGGAATAAATTAATGAACCCTTAGTAGTGTCGACCCTTTTGGGAGAAATGATGGAATTAAGGTATTGTTTAAGGATTAGGAGATATTGGTGTATCAAGGAGATATTTATGATTTAAGGTTTACTAGCGTAATCATGGAATGGATGAGTATACTGAGAAAGTCGAGGAAGGGATGCGGTAGAAGCATCCCTAGTTTTTCGAGAATATGTGAGTAAGTATTGAAATTCGAGGATGAATTTCTTTTAAAAGGGTGTGATATAAAAGTATAAGTATTATCAGATTTGTAATGTTGATAAAAGGATAAGTATGATGCTAGTAGAGATTCTTTGGTGATGAGATTCCTTTAAGTATATAGGGTGCAATTAGAGTATATGGATTTGAACTTTTATAAGATGATAGATGTTAAGGCCATATGAATTATAAATTTGAGGATCCATAAGGACTTGATCTATGAGGGTATAACATGATTTTAAGATAAAATGTTCTAGATTTGATTTAATTATGTACTTGCGTTTAGTGTGTCTGTCTATATGCTTTGAGTTTTGCTTTATGAAATCATACATCATGAACCTCATCAAGCATTGCATTTTAAGGTTGCATGTTACATGCAAGGATAAAAATGTTTTAGTTCTTATAAATGATTCTATGCAGTTTTGAAAATTTAAATAGTTTTGAACATACCTGAAAGGGATTGGAGTCCTTTGGATTAGAAATGTTCTAAGGCATTAGATGCAATAATGTTCAATTGAGGTTATTGGAAAATTTAGTAGTAATCTTTAGTACAAGAAGAATTTTTATTGAGATAACCTAGAATGGCATGGATTTGGAAAAAAATAAGAGTTGGATAAAGATTTTATGGAATAGCAATGGTATTAGAAGGTTTATTATTTTAATATAGATAAGTTAAATGATTAGGAATGTGAAGTATTTCAAGATGCAAGTGGAAACCTAAAGTGAGATGATATTACGAACTAAAGGTATGAAAATTACGGGGCATTAGGTAATTAGGTCATAATAATGATGTATATATTATGGAGTATGTCTGAAATAGTTATGAGAAGTTTATTTGGGATTGTAAATTAAAAGAATTCAAGTTCGTTTGGAATATGATATATATAGGAATATTTGTTAAGTTTAAATATGTTTTAATTGATAAATGATGGCAGTGTAGAAAACGTAATGTTAGCAAGGTACTAAACACAAAGATATTTATTAAGGATATGATAAATTAAGTAATAATTATTACTATGGAAAGAGAATTATCGAATATCAGTTTGAGTTATCAATTTGGAGTTATTTGCTGGACTCTTATAGGACTAATATTATAAATAATGAATGGAAATAGTGAGTAAGGTGTTATTATATATGTTAACATTACTAGAGATATAAGGAAATGAAATGCTTGGGATTATATGTGATTAAAGGTGAAATTAAAGGTTCTATTACTTTTATTCAAGGTTAAGGGATATAAATTACTAAGGATTAGTTTTAAGATTTGTTTGAACAAGAGATTAACATAGGTCTAGATTAAACTAAAAGTTTATCGATGTGATTCTTTTGACAGATTGTGAGTATGTGCCTTACTGTATTTGATAAGTTAATTGTAGTTAGATATTGAGGTTGTGTGGCACAGTAGAAGCGTGGCAGAGAAGTTAAGTAAAGTGTGTTATGCTACTAAATTTGGAAATTCTAGGATGAATTTCTTTTTTTTTTTGGGGGGGGGGGGGGGTGCGGGGAGAATGTAACAACCCACATCTACCCTAGGAGTTTTCATGACAAATTGCTTGAATTAAGAGTTATTGTGACAAAATATTTGATTTTATGAAAATTCATGTGTGACGTGATTTATAAGTTTGGGGCATGTTAAATTAATTTTAATATGTCTACTATGAATTATTATTATGAAATAACTGATTTGAATAAAATGCATTAGCATGAAATAATTTATTTTCCAAAAAATACATTTTCAGGTAAAAAGGCGATTTTTAAGCATAAAATAATTTTATGAGTGTTTTAAAATAATTTTTAAAATGAATATTTTGGGGGAAATATTACAGAAATAATAAGAAAAATATACTTTTTATTTTAATTATAATCAACCCAAAATTTAAATAAAAAGCCCAAATACCCAAAAGCCTACTACACTAAAATCCTCCTAACCTAGTTCATTAAGGGTATTAGTGGAAATTTCACCCAAACCCTAATTTATAACCTAAATTTTGGCCAAACCAAGGTTCCAACAGCCATTCTCTTATTCTTTATGTATCTTGGTAGAAAATTCTCTTAAAATATTTCTCTCTACCGAAATTAAGAAAACACCTTTCCGTTTGGCAATTTCTTGACCGTATTCATAAGTTTTTCTTCTCTTTCAATTTCTAAACTGATTTCTATGAAATAAATTATGGGAAAATTATTTTGAACTGGTTGATTACTAATTTTTATAGATTTACTTCTGTTTGGGTGAGTTTTTGGAAGAGAAAATCTATTTTCTACCAAAAATACGATTCTTTCCGTGAGATTCCTCCAAAGTTGAATTCTATAACTTAAAATCATAATTTTTATGCACAAACATCATAAGGAGGGCGATTTGTGCATGGTTGTGTTCTAAATTGATTTTTGATTTGTTTTGATGGAAAATATTGGATTAAATAATATTTTTGCATATTTCTGCAATGACCGAAAAGTTTCGAAAAATAAAGGAGTTCAAGGTTTTTGTGTTAGAACTTGGAAGTTGGAAAATTTTATTCTTGAATGGACATATGGCTACCGATTTGTATGAATAAGTGCTCGAATATGATATTTTTTTTGTTTAAATGAAAAATAATGATCTGAATCATGTGTCTGTTTATTGCTGAAATGAATGAAATGTGCAGAAAATGCGAAAACTCATGATTTTTCACCTAAGCCTTTAAACTTGGAATTTTTTTATATAAACCCTACCTATGGCTGCCGAATCATGAAGGGATGTGTTCTAAACTGATATTTTCTATGATTGAATAAAAAATAATAGTTTAAACAACCTATTTACATATTTCTAAAATGACCGGAAAATACTAAAAACAAGAAAACTCATGGCTTTGTGCTCTATGATTCAAAAGTTGAATTTTTGTGTATAAATAAACCACATCTACCCTAGGAATTTTCGTGATAAATTGCTTGATTTAGAACTAATAAGGTTAAGTATGTGCTTGTGTGAAAATTTGTGATCTAAGTGATTGATGAGTATGTGGCATATTAAATTAATTTTAATATGCATAATATGTGTTGCTAATGTGAAATAAATGATTTACATGAAGTGCATTTGCATAAAAGAATTTTTTTAAAATAAAATGAATTTCCATGCATAAGACAATTTTTAAGCATAAAATAATTTTATGGGTATTTTTAAAATATTTTTAAATAAATATTTTTGAGGGAAATGTTCCAGAATTAATAAGAAAAATATTCTTTTTATTTTAATTCTATTTAGCCAAAAATTTTAAAGGGAAAGTCCAAATACCCAAAAGCCCACTGCACAAAAAATCCTCCTAACCTATTTCATTAAGGGTATTAGTGGAAATTCCACTCCAACCCTAGTATTTATTCTAAATTTCAGCCAAACAAGGGTTTCTAGCAGCCATTCTCTTATTCTTTCTATATTTTGGTAGAAAATCCTCTCAAAATATTTCTCTCTACTGAAATATTGAAAACACCTTACCGTTTCGTGATTTCGTGACCGTAATCGTAAGTTTTTATTCTCTTTCGATTTCTAAACTGATTTCTATGAAATAAATTATGAAAAATTTATTTTGAACTGTTTGATTACTAATTTCTACAGATTCAATTCTGTTTGAGTGAATTTTTTAGAGAGAAAATTTATTTTCTACTGAAAACACGATTCTTTCTGCAAGATTTCTCCAAAGGTGAATTCTATAACTTAAAATCACAATTTTATTGCATAAACATCATGGGGTGGGAGGCATGGAAATTTGTGCATGATTGTATTTTAAACTAATTTTTAATTTGTTTTGATGAAAAATATTGGATTAAATAATTTTTCTACATATTTCTACGATGACCGAAAAGCTTCGAAAAACAAAGGAATTCAAGATTTTCGTGTTAGAACTTGGAAGTTGGAAAATTTTATTCTTTCATGGTCATGTGGCTGCTGATTTGTATGAATAGGTGTTCTAATATGATATTTGTTTTGTTTAGATGAAAAATAATGATTTGAATCATGTGTCTGTTTATCGCTGAAATAAACGAAATGCGTGAAAAGCGCGGAAACTCATGATTTTTCACCTAAGCTTTTGAACTTGGAATTTTTTTTGTATAAACCCTACCTATGGCTGTCGATTCATGAAGGAATGTGTTCTAAACTGATATTTTCAATGATTGAATGAAAAATAATGGTTTAAACAACTTGTTTGCATATTTCTGAAATAATCGAAAAATACCAAAAATAAGAAAAATTATGGTTTTATGCACTATAATGCAAAAGATTGATTTTTTATATATTAATAACACCAATAGTGGCCGATTCCTATGAATTTATATTCTAAAATGATTTTTGTTATGATTAAATGGAAAACCTTGGTTCAAACCATGTTTTTACATATTTCCGAAATAGACGGAAAGCACGAAAAGAAGAAGAATTTGGTTTTTACCTTGATGATGCATTCGGCCTATATAAACATTTTTGTCACAATGTTTATAAATTTTATGTGATGTGTTTTGATGATTGTTGACATGCATGTATGTATAATAAATGATAAAATTGCATGTTAGTAGAAGGTATGATCCTAGATAAGCTTAAATGCATTATGGTATACTTAAGGTATCTTGGCATGATATTGAGATAAGAATGCAAATGTGGTTGAGAAATATGGAAATAGATGTTATGATGACTTGATGATGAACATATGGTTATGAGTTGATAAAGTGAAAGGAATCAAAAGAGTTAAGCATGATGCTTGAAAGGTTAATTGTTAAGATGACATGTATGGAAATGTAAAGTGAACTAAGATAATTGTTAAAGTGAATTGATATCGAGGTAATAATATTGTGATGACCTTAAAAAAGTATTGATATGATTATAATGTGTCGTCATGAGAGTCTATAAGGCCCAAGTAAGCAAGACTTTTAAGTCAACGAGCTATGTGCAAGTGATGAGTACACCTATGTATGGACTCTAAGTGTATGTGTATGCTATATGTACATGGGTAGTTATGGGATAGGAGCATCATGAGTAAATAAATACTAAGTATTAAATCAAATATTATGTTAGAGATTAAGGAGTCTTAGAAGTGCAAAAGGGACTACGTGTACTAGGAGCAAAGGAACCCCAAGGTGAGTAAACATCGTATTCATTCTTCAAGTGTGGGCAAATGCCTCATTCATGTTATAAGTGCAAGTAACATTTTGTTATGTTACTAATGTGATATATTGTTATGTGACCCTTTATGATCTTTAAAACCCAAGTTCTTTCCATTTTTAATATTATTATATGATTTCTTTGTCAAGCTTGGGTTGCTAGGGGACATTTGGTCCAAAACTATTCTGTTATCTAATGAAAACTTCTTGTGATTAACACCCTAACTTGTATTCTTTTTGGAACTACACTTTCATTATATCATTGTTTGAAAGCTAAACCACTATTGTTATTGAAATACATGTTATTGTTGCCTTATGTGATATTGTTAATTGTGTTTACCAATAGCTCTAGCTATGGTACCTTTTACCCTTTATGCAGAATCCTCATGCCGATGCAGGTAATCATTAGAACTTATGCATATGGTCTTAACCCGATGGATAGGGGTAATGTATCCACCTCAGCTAGAAGGGGTGATTCTAGCTGTGGGGCCTGATCAGCTTCACGCTTTCTACATGATAGGAGTTGGAATTTGGTATAAGGCCACCTCTCCTCTATGTGTTCAAGTGATAGAGCAATAGCCTTCACTCACTATGTGTTATAAGTGTGATTTCTACAAACTTGCCAAATTAAACCCTTGCTAAATTGCAACCTGATTCATGAGTTATAAACCATGAACTATGTGTATAAGCTATGTGTTTCCTTTCAAAGGAATATGTGATAATGTATATGCCTTGTCGTTTGCTCATTGAGATCATCTATCTCACCCCTTTTTCCTTGTGTGGTTCCAGGTGAGCAAATTTGAGGAGGCAAGGTGATGGCTCAAGCATTCTACTTCGCTTGGGGAATTCCTTGTTCAAGTTATCAATAATACTATGTTTATGAAGTCTTGTCCTTAGATGCTTCGGGAATGTTGATTGATACTTATCAAGATATATATTATTCCCTTATGGATTTTATATGTAATGATTTATTTTAAGTCTTCCGTAATTTATGGTATTCATCTAAATGTTTTAAACAAGTTAATGAAAGAGGTTCAGTAAGATCCTAGGCATGATTGTTATATGTTAATGGGTTCTACGGGTGTGGGTGACCTTATGTCTCCCCATGTTCTAGGACCGTCATATCTCTAAGGTTGGGATGTGACATTTAGTGACAAATTATTTGAATTTAAGGTTATTATGACAAATTGTGTGATTATATGAAAATTTATGTATGATGTGATTTATGGGTGTGGGGCATATTAAATTAATTTAAATATACCTAATATGAATTATTATTGTAAAATAAATGATTTAGATAAAATGCATTAGCATAAAATAATTTATTTTTTCGTAAAATGAATTTTCATGTAAAAAGATGATTTTTAAGTATAAAATAATTTTATGAATATTTTTAAAATATTTTTAAATAAATATTTTGGAGAAAAATTTAATGAAAATAATAAAAAAAATATTTTTAATTACTTATAATCAGCCCAAAATTAATTAAAAAGCCCAAATACCCAAAAGCCAACTACACCAAAACACTCATAACATAGCTCATTAAGGATAAACTTGAAAATTACACCCCAAACCCTAAAATATAATGTAAAATTTGGCCAACCCTTAATTCCAGCAGCCATCATTCTGTTATTTCATGATTTTGGCAGAAAAATTCTCTCAAAAATAATCTCTCTACCGAAATTTACAAAATACTTTCAAACTTTGCGATTTCGTGACCGTTTTGTAAGTTTTTCCTTTCCTTTCAATTTGCTATTTGATTTTTATGAAACTAATCTTGAGAAAATTATTTTAAACTAAATATTTACTGATGAAATTCAGGCTAGGTGATTTCTTGAGAGAAAAATTAATTTTTCTACCGAAAGCACCAACCTCTTTACGCGATTTTCCCAAAGGTGAATCTTGTAACTCAAAATTGAAATTTTTATGTGTAGACCATATCAAGGGGGGCGATTCCTACATGAATGATTTCTAAACTGATTTTTGATATGTTTTGATAAAAAATATTGGATTAAACTATATTTTTGCATATTTTTGTAATGACCGAAAAGTTTCAAAAAACAAGGAAATTCAAAGTTTTTGCTCTAGAACTTGAAAGTTAGAAAATTCTTTGGTTTGATAACTCTATGGCTTCCAGATTATGATATTTAATATTCTAAATTGATATTTGTTTTATTTGGGTGAAAAAGAGTGATTTAAATCATGTGTTTGCATATTACTGTAATGAACAAAAAGCACGGAAAGCGCAAAAACTCATGATTTTCACCCTAAGCCTTAAACTTTGGAATTTTCATACATAATTATTGTCTATGGCTGCCAAATCATACATGTGGATGTTCTAAACTGGTATTTGTTGTGATTGAATGAAAAATAATTATTTAAATCACATGTTTACATATTATTGTAATGACCGAAAAATACTGAAAATAAGAAAACTCATGGTTTTGCATCCTAAAACTTAAAAATTGAAATTTCATATACATGTCACACATGTGGCTGCTAATTCATGTGAATTAATGTTCTAAAATGGTTTTTGTTATTTTCACATAAAAAATCTTGATTCAAACCATGTTTTTACATATTACTGTAATAGATAGAAAGTGTGAAAAGTAAGAAAAATTCAATTTTTCTTTTGATGATGCATTCGGCCTACTATGGGATTTTAATTCCAATGTCTATAATTTTTATGCAATATATTTTGATGATTATTGATATGTATGTATGTATAATAAATGATAAAATTGCATATTAGTTGAAAGAATGACCCTAGACAAGTTTGGAGGCACTTTGGTATACTTAAGGTATCTTAATCTTATATTATGATTAGAATGTGAATGTGATTGGGAAATATGGAACTAGATATTATGATGACTTGATAATGAATAAATGGTCTTGAATTGATAGGTGATTGATTGAATGAATGGATCATAAGAGTTAAGCATGACACTTGAAAGGTTAATTGTTAAGTTGACATGTATGGAAGTGTTAAGTGTACTAAGTTGATTGTTAAAGTGAATTGATATTAAGATAATAATAATGTGTTGACTTTAGAAAGGTATTGACATGAGTTATGATGTGTTTTCATATGGGCCTATAAAGGCTAAGTGTATAAGACTTATAAGTCAAAATATTATGTGCAAGTGATGAGTGTACTTATATGTGCAACTCTAAGTGTATATGAATGTTATATGTGCATGGGGTAGTTATAGGATAGGACAACATCATGATTAAATAAATACTAAGTATTAAATTAAATATCATGATAGAGTTTGAGGAGCTTTAGAGTTTCAAAAGGGCTACATGAAATAGGAGCAAAGGAATCATAAGGTAAGTAAACACTGTATTCATGCCACCAGTGTGAGTAAACATTATGCTATTATTACAAGTTCAAGCTATCATGATTATGTTATGGGAACCCTTAAGATTCTTAAAACCCAAGTTCATCCTATCCTTAAATTTGACTATGTGATTTCTTTATTAAGCTTAGGTTGCCAAAGGACATTTGGTCCAAAACCATTTTTCATTATCCAATGATAATACCTTTATGATTATTACCCTAACTTATATTCTTTCTGAAACTATACTATCATTGTATCTTTGTTCGAAAGTTAAACTACTATTGTTATTGGGATACTTGTTATTGTTGCCTTATGTGATATTATTATTTGTGATTACCATTAGCTCTAACTATGCAGAAGTCCTCATGTCGATGCAGGTAATCATCAGAATCTGTGCACATAGTTTTAACCCGATGGATAGGGGTTATGATCCATCTCAGCTAGAAGGGGTGGTTTTAGCCATGGAGCTTAATCAGTTTCATGACCTTATAAGTATTGGATTAGGAGTTGGAATTTGGTATAAGGCCACCTCTCCCTCGAGTGAATGAGCTAGCATAGTCATTTACTCTTATTGGGTGTTAAATGTTATAAGTGTGATTTCTGCAACTTGTTAAATTGGGAAACTTTCTAAATTGAAAAACTTACTAAATTACATCTTTGATTCATGAATTATAAATCATGAACTCTATGTTATATGTGATGGGATTTCTTGAAAAA
This sequence comes from Reutealis trisperma, assembly GCA_947687605.1. NCBI lineage: Eukaryota > Viridiplantae > Streptophyta > Magnoliopsida > Malpighiales > Euphorbiaceae > Reutealis > Reutealis trisperma. The sequence goes on from CANTUT010000908.1 coordinate 681,969, forward strand.
TGGGATATGTGATATCATTTATGCTATATTGTTTACTCATTGAGATCATCTATCTCACCCCTTCTTTCTTATATAGTTCTAGGTGAGCAAGTGTGAAGAGGCAAGGTGATGGCTCAAGCATTCTACTTTGCTTAAGAATTCCTTGTCCAAGATAATCAGTTTAATATGTTATGAAGAGTTATCCTTAGATGCTCCAAAAAGATTTATTTTGGATGTTTATTTTGAAATGTTATCTTTTGAGTTTTAATTGGATTCTAAATATTATTTCCTTATGGATTATGTTTAAAGTATATTTTTAACCATGCTTCTACAACTTAAGGTTTTCTAAAAAAAAAAAAAAAGCTTTATTTAAGTTAATGTAAGAGGTTTTGGTATAATCCTAGGTAGTATTTGTATAAGTATAAGTGGGTTTTACGACCATGGGTGACCTTATGTCTCCCTATGTTTTAGGACCGTTACATCTCTAAAGTTGGGATGTAACAGAAACCCTACCTTCAAATGGTAAAATTTCAGCTAGCACTCTATTCCCAGTAGCCACCACTCTATTTTTCTATATCTTGATAGGAAAATTCTCCCAAAATATTTCTCTCTACCGAAATTAAGAAAACACCTTTCAATTTTGTGATTTCTCGCCCGTATTCATAAGTTTTTCTTCTCTTTCAATTTCCTATTTGATTTCTATGAAATAAATTATAAGAAAACTATTTTGAATTGGTTGTTTACTGATTTTTATAGATTTAATTCAGTGGGTGAGTTTTTGCGGGAAAATTTAATTCTCTACCGAAAACACAAATCTTTCCGCGTGATTTCTTCAAAGGTAAATCCTGTAACTTAAAATTGAAATTTTTATGCATAAACATCACTAAAGGGGGTGATTTCTACATCATTGGTTTCTAAACTAATTTTTGATGTGTTTTGATGAAAAATATTGGATAAAATTATATTTCTACATATTACTGTAATGACCGAAAAGTTTCGGAAAATAAGGAAATTCAAGGTTTTCATCCTAGAACTTGAAAGTTGGAAAATTCTATGGTTTGATAAGTATATGGCTACTGAATTTTGATGCTTAATATTATAAATTGATAATTTTTTTTGTTTGGATGAAAAATAATGATTTAAATCATGTGTTTAAATATTACTGTAATAAATGGAAAGCGCGAAAACTCATGATTTTCACCCTAAGCCTTAAAACTTGGAATTTTTTTGTATAATTATCATTTAGGGCTGCCAAATCATACATGAAGATGTTCTAAACTAATATTTTCTATGATTGAATGAAAAATAATGGTTTAAGACACCTATTTACATATTACTGTAATGATCGAAAAATACCAAAAACAAGAAAACTCATGGTTTTGAATCCTAAAACCCAAAATTTGAATTTTCATGTATGAAACATACCTATTGCCACCAATTCATGTAGATTAATGCTCTAAAATTATTTTTGTTATGTTTACATGAAAAATCTTAATTCAAACCATGTTTTTACATATTATTGTAATAGACGAGAAGTGCGAAAAGTAAGAAAAATTCAGTTTTTCCCTTAATGATGTATTCAGCCTACCATGGGATTTTTATCCCAATGTTTATAATTTTTATGTGATATATTTTGATGATTATTGACATGTATGTATGTATGATAAATGATAAAATAGCATGTTAGTTGAAGGTATGACCCTAGACAAGCTGAAAGGCACTTTGGTATACTTAAGGTATACTTAAGGTATCTTAACCTTATGTTGTGATTAGAATGTGAATGTGATTGGGAAATATGGAAATGGATTTTATGATGACTTAATAATGAATAAATGGTGTTGAATTGATGAAGAGATTGATTGAAGGAATTGGTCATAAGAGATAAGCATGATGCTTGAAAGGCTATTGATAGGTTGACATATATGGAAGTGTTATAAAATGATTGTTAATGTGAATTGATATTAATATAATGATATTATTTTGACCTTAGAAAGGTATAGACATGAGTTATAATATATGAAGAAAGGTATAGACATGAGTTATAATATGTTTTCATATGGGCCTATTAAGGCTAAGTGTGCAAGATTTTTAAAGTCAACATATTATGTGCAAGTGATGAGGTGCACTTATATGTGCAACTCTAAGTGTATGTGAATGTTAATGTGCATGGGGTAGTTATGGCATAAGATAGCATCATGATTAAATAAATACTAAGTATTGAATTAAATATTTTGATAGAGCTTGAGGAGTCTTAGAAGTCTAAGGGCTACGTGAATTAGGAGCAAAGGAATTGCAAGGTGAGTAAACATTGTATTCATTCTACAAGTGTGAGTAAACACTGTAATCTTGCCACAAGTATGAGTAACATTATGTTATGTTACAAAATGTGATATCATATTATATGAGCCTTTGAGATCTTGAAAACCAAGTTCATTCAATCCTCAAATATGATTAAGTGATTTCTTTGTAAAGCTTGGGTTGCCAAAGGACAATTAGTCTAAAAACCATTTTGTTTATCTAATGATATTTCCTTATGACTATTGCCCTAACTTATATTCTTTTTGGAACTACACTATCATTGTATCTTTTGCTCAAAATTTAAATTGCCGTTGTTATTATAATACATGTTATTTCTGCCTTAATGTTATTGTTATAAGTGAATACCAATAGCTCAAGCTATGGTACCTTTAAGCCTTTATGCAGAATCCTCGTACCAATGCAGGTAATCATCAAAACTTGTGCACATGGTCTTAACATGATGGATAGGGATAGTGTATCCACCTCAGCTAGAAAGGGGCAATTCTAGCCATAGGGCCTGATCAACTTCATGCCTTATAAGTGATAGGAGTTGGAATTTGGTTTAAGGCCACCTCTCCTCTAAGTGTTCGAGTGATAGAGCAACATCCATCACTCTCTAAGTGTTATAAGTGTGATTTCTACAAACTTGTTAAATTGAACCCTTGCTAAAATGCAACTTAATTCATGAATTGAAAGTCATGAACTATGTGTATAAGCTATGAGTTTCCTTCTTTAAGGAATACGGGTTAATGTATGTGCTTTATCATTTACTCATTGAGATCATCTATCTCACCCCTTTTCCTTTTTCCTTATGTGGTTCCAGGTGAGCAACTGTGAGGAGGCAAGGTGATGACTTAAGCATTCTACGTTGCTTGGGAATCCCTTGTCAAAGTCATTAATAATACCATGCTATGAAGTGTTGTCATTAGATGCTCTAGAAATATCTATTTTTTATGTTTATTTTGAGATGTTATTTGTTAAGGTTTTCGAGTGAATTATGAATATTATTTTCCTTATGGATTATATGTGAAGTATCTAATTACTGTCTTCCACAATTAAAGGTTTTTATATAATGTTATAAATGAGTTATTGTATAAGATTTAGTATGATCCTAGGCATGATTTGCGTATGTGCCAATGGGTTTCATGGGTGTGGGTCATCTTATGTCTCCTCATGTTCTGGGATCATCATATCTCAAAAGTTGGGATGTGACAAAGTTGGTGTCAAAGCTGTAGTTTTTAAAGTCTAGTTTAGACTTATTTTATATGAGTTGATTAAATATAATCCTGAAGCATTGGAATTTTCTTGTCATGTCACTTCCAGTTTATCACTAGCATAGTTTCGCAAAATCCTAGTAGGTTTTAGAAATCTTTAATATTGTTTGCTTGCCTTACAATTCTTTTGACAAATGACTAAGAAGATTACCCCTACTCAAGGACCGCGACCTAGAGCACCCTATGTGACTTGCAAGTGGACTTGGCTGGAGATGTTCGAAAAAGTTGTATCTTTGATTCACCCTATGAGGGAGGAGACCCCTGATGAAGAAGAGGACCATGAGGAGTGCCTGGATCCTAATTGGGTTTATAGTAAGATCTAGAAATTAGAGGATGACTACTGACACTTGAAAGAGGAAAATCGACGTCTTAGGCTTTTGGTTTAGACATTAAGAGAGGATGTGGAGCAGCTTAAGACAAGGATTATTGAGTATGAGGGAGACTACTCACCAGTGAGGTCTTTGTCTTTGACTAGTCATCATCAAGATGGAGGTCTTTGTTACTGATGTGACAGCAGTGGCCATGTCGCTCTCGATTGCCCTAGTGATGGACACACAAAAAGCTAGGATGGGTAGTTGGTGATGATCGACGTAACAACATAGTACTTTATATGATATGAATGATATTTTCTTTGACTGCCTAGTTGTTTAGTAGGAAGTGATTTCATTTACTGCTATGATGTGATTAATTTACCATGATAGGAAGTTATTTTCATACCATGAGATATATGCTATGTGATTGTGATATGTGATATGTGCTAAAACTATGCGATATGGGATATATATGTATGTGCTTAGTGATGTGATATAATAAATGCATAATGATTATACTAGTATAAAGTGGGGTTAAATGGGTTAGAATAAGGGATTAGTACTAAATTCCCTTATGGTGATAAGCAAAATGCCGCCCAAAAAGAAGGTTCGCACAATTGCCAAACCTGTCAAGGCAAGTAATGATGTCCTATTAGACACTGCATCGAATGCTGCCTCTGCACCTGTATGGTCAAGAGAAAGATCCAACTCGAGGGCACCAACTATAAGCTCTAGTGAGCAAGCATCTTCGCAAGAGGTACACACCATGCGCAAGGAAATGAGAGACTTGCACAAAGAAATAGACGAGCTATGAGCTCAAAGGCAGGAAGTGTTGCCAACTCAAGAAAGGAATGGAGTTTAGCTATTTGCAGTAGTAGCACTTGCTTAGAGAGAGAGGAAGTAGTTACCTGACGAAGGGATGATCGTAGCGGAGTTCAAGAAGCTACAACTGCCTACCTTCTATGGTGAGGAGGGTGATGACCCACATGAATTCTTGGATGAGATGGACAAGCTAGTTTGTCAATTATCTTGCCTGAATGCTTAAGTGATCGAATTAGTAGGACTCCAACTTAAAAAGGAGGCTTGGTACTAGAATGATTTGCTATCAATATCATTCCTATCGAAGCTAGCTGTATTAATCGCTTCCTAAGAGGACAAATCACACCTCTGTTCAATTTGCTAATAGCAACAAAATTTCCAACCTTGGCCAAGCTGATAGATAAGGCCAAGATAATGGAGAAAAGGTACAAGGCGAAAAAAGCCAAATGAGATGAATGAGACCAGAAGGGAAAGCATAGGAACAAAGGTCATGTGGGATAACATAGAGGTGAGGGAGGCCCAAGGAAGGAATTTTCATCATTTGAACAACGGAATAGTCAAGCTAAGCAGGAACTCCCCACATGCGACAAATGTGGAAAGAAGCATCCCAAAATTTGTCGAAAGGATTCTAGTGCGTACCTTAAGTGTGGGCAAATAGGACACTTCATTAAGGATTGCCCTCAGATAAGGAGTCAAGGGAATGGGACTACAGCAAGTCCATAATCTAAGCCATTCCATTTGCAAGGGCAAGGAGCCAAGGATAAGGGGCTAGCTGTTGGGAATCCACTGGCGACAGAGAATAAGGCAAAGGGTCGAGTTTTCACTTTATACTGGCAAGAGGCTCGCGCTTCACACACAACTATTATAGGTATCATCCCCATCAAAAATTCTAGTGCAAAATGTTTAATTGATTATAGTGCTACCCATTCTTTTGTGTCGCCTTGTTTTACTAAGAGTCTGGGTAGAAATAAGGAATTAATGAGTGAACCTTTAATAGTATCAACTCCTTTGAGGGAGGTGATGGAAGTTAAGTGTAGGTATAAGGGTCATGAGGTAGATATTAATGGACAAAAACTTCTTGTAGTATTGCTAGAATTGGATGTACTAGAATTTGATGTGATATTAGGGATGGACTGGTTATACGAGCATGGAGCTCGTATTGACTATAGAGAGAAACTTGTTGAGTTTTGAACCAAAGATGGGAAGAAGTTTGTGTATCAGAGAGATAGGAATTAGAATCCCCCAAACTTGATATCAGCTTTGGGAGCAAGAAGGATGTTAAAGAAGGGGTGCAAAGTGTACCTAGCACATATAATCAATATTGACAAGGAGATCACCATTCAAGACAAGAGCACTCTAGCGGTGGATGAGTTTATAGATGTCTTTCCAAAAGATCTACCTAGATTACCGCCTGATCATGAGATTGAGTTCAACATTGAACTGTTGCCTAGAATGCAACCTATATCGATACCGCCATATCGTATGGTACTAATAAAGCTGAATGAATTAAAGATGCAACTATATGATCTACTTGACAAAGGTTTTATCCGACCAAGCAGTTCGCTATGGGGCACTCCAGTGCTGTTCATAAAGAAGAAGGATGGCTCATTCCGGATGTGTATTAACCATCACCATCTTAATGAAGTCACTGTGAAGAATAGGTATCATTTGCCAATGATCGATGATCTTTTTGATCAATTGCAAAGAGTTGGTCACTTCTCCAAAATTAACTTAAGGTCTAGTTATCAATAACTAAAGATCCATAGAGAAGACATCTGCAAGACTACCTTCCGCACTAGATATGGACACTATGAGTTCACAATTCTGCCATTCGGTCTCACAAATGCTGTTGCTGCTTTCATGGACTTGATGAATCGAGTATTCATACCATTCTTTAACAAGTTTGTGTTCATGTTCATTGACAACATCCTGATTTACTCAAAGAATAAAGAACATGAAGAACATTTAAGGATCGTGCTTCAAATGCTACGTGATCACCAGCTCTATACTAAGTTATCCAAGTGTGAGTTTTGAATGGAGTCTGTCAACTTTCTAGGACATCTAGTAAGTAAGGAAGGGATTCAAGTTGATCTTAAGAAAGTTAAAGCGGTAGTAAATTGGCCAAGGCCCATAATGGTTTCAGAAGTATGGAGTTTCTTGGGCATGGCTGGGTATTATCGCAGATTTGTACAGGATTTTTTTCTAAGATAGTAGCCCCATTAACCAAGTTGACCAAAAAGCAAGTTCAATTAGGAAGAGTTTTGTGAGAATAGTTTTCAGAAGCTCAAGAAGTGTTTGATATCAACTCTAGTTTTGACATTACCCGAAAGAGAAGAAGGATTCACTGTCTATTGCGATGCTTCGAAAGTAGGACTTGGATGCGTCTTAATGCAAAATGGTAAAGTCATTGCCTATGCATCACGACAACTAAAGAGGCATGAAGTGAATTACCCTACTCATGATTTAAAGTTAGCTGCGGTAGTGTTCGCTCTAAAGATCTGAAGACATTACATGTATGGAACAAAGTGTGAGATTTACACCGATCATAAGAGTCTCCAGTACATCTTGAGCCAAAGAGACCTCAACCTGAGGCAAAGGAGATGGATTGAAATGTTAAAGGACTATGACTATCAGATTTTCTATCACCCTAGGAAGGTAAACGTGATGGCAGATGCCTTGAGTCAAAAATCGATGGGAAGCCTAGCCCATGTGACTGTGCGAAAAAGGCCAATCGTGAAGGAATTAAAGAAATTATTTAGCCAAGGCTTGAAGCTAGAGATTGGCGGATTAAGAATTTTAGTGGCCCATTTTCAAGTGAAATCTAAGCTAATGGAAGAAATGAAGGATTTGCAAGATAAGGACCCACGCATAGTAAAGTTGAAGGATGAGACAAAAGAAGGGAAGAACTCTGAGTTCAAAGTGGTCAATGGAATGTTAAAGTGTGGGAATAGAGTATGCATGCTTGATGTGGATGGATTAAGGGAAGGGATATTAAAGGAGGCACATTAGACATCTTACTGCGCTCATCCTAGAACTACCAAGATGTACTATAATGTGAAAGTTAACTATTGGTGGCCTGGACTGAAGAAGGATGTGGTGATGTTTGTGGCATTTTGTTTAACTTGACAGCAAGTCAAGTACAAACATCAACGACCCTTTGGATTGCTCCAAGAAATTTGACTACTTGAATGAAAGGGGGAGCACATCACTATGGACTTCATAGTTGGGTTACCTAGAACCTCTAAAGGATATGACTCTATATGGGTCATAGTGGACTGACTGATAAAATCTGCTCATTTTCTAAGAGTTAAGACCACATATTCTGCAGCTTAGTATGCATAGTTGTATATGGATAAGATCATGAAACTACACGGAGTGCCGATTTCCATTATCTCTTATCAAGGGACTCAATTCACCTTAAGGTTCTGGCAGAAGTTGCAAGAAGCTTTAGGAACACAACTTGATTTTCAGTACTACATTTCACCCTCAAGCAGATGGACAATCTGAAAGGATAATTTAGACACAAGAGGATATGTTAAGGATATATGTTTTGGACTGTGGTGATAGCTAGGATAAGTATTTACCTTTGATTGAATTCGCCTACAACAATAGCTATCATTCATCCATCGACATAGCACCATATAAAGCAAATGGGAGAAAATGTCATTCTTCATTTTGTTGGATTGAACCTAGAGACAAGCATGTGGAGTTGCTAGAGTTGCTTATGGAGACTACCAAGAAAGTACCTTTGATTCAAGAGCAATTGAAAACGGCCTTCAGTCGGCAAAAGAGTTATGTGGATCCTAAGCGAAAAGACATCCATTTTGCCATGAGAGATCATGTGTTCTTGAAGGTCTCTCCAATGAAAGGTGTTATGAGATTTAGCAAGAAAGAAAAGTTATCACCTTACTTCATTGGTCCTTTTGAAATCTTAGATAAGGTTGGGGAAGTATCTTATAAACTTTCCCTGCCTCCAACTATGGCACATGTGTATCCAGTGTTTCATATGTCTATGTTAAGGAAGTATGTGTCGGATCCATCTCATGTCCTGTCACCTCTAAACATTATGTTAGATGAGCAGCTACCCTATGAGGAATCACCAATAGCTATAGTGGATCAATAAGTAAAGAGGTTAAGAAATAAGGGGATACCCATGATTAAGGTCCAATGGCGAAATCATGGGATAGATGAATACACTTGGGAAGCCGATGAGGAGATGTAGCAGAAGCATCCTCAGCTTTTCAAGATCAGTTAGGTAAGAATTTAAATTCAAGAATGAACTTCTTTTAAGGGGGGGGGGGGGGGGTGTGGTTGTGGTGGGGGGAATATAACAACCCACACTTACCCTAGAAATTTTCATGACAATTTCCTTAACTTAGAACTAATTAAGGTTAAATGTGTGCTTTATGGAAATTTTTGTGCTATGTGATCAATGAGTATGTGGCATGTTAAATTAATCTTAATATGCATAAAATAAGTTATTATGTGAAATAAATGATTTACATAAAGTGCATTAGTATAAAATAATTTATTTAAATAAAATGAACTTTCATGCATAAAGGCAATTTTTAAGCATAAAATAATTTTATGAGTACTTTAAAATAATTTTTAAATAAATGTTTTTTGGGGGAAATATTACAGAAAATAATAAGAAAAATATTTTTATTTTAATTATTTATAATCAACCCCTAATTTAAATAAAAAGCCCAAATAGCTAAAAGCTCACTACTCAAAAACCCTCCTAACCTAGCTCATTAAGGGTATTAGTGGAAATTGCCCGAAACTCTACCTTTAAATGTTAAAATTTCAGCCAGCACTCTATTCCTAGTAGCCACCACTCTATTTTTCTATATCTTCACAAAATAATCTCCCAAAATATATCCCTCTATTGAAATTAAGAAAACACCTTTCAATTTTGCGATTTCTCAATCGTTTCATGAGTTTTTCTTCTCTTTCAATTTCCTATTTGATTTCTATGAAATAAATTATGAGAAAACTATTTTGAACTGGCTGTTTACTAATTTTTATAGATTTAACTCTGTTTCAGTGAGTTTTTGAGGGAGAAATTTAATTCTCTACCGAAAACACAAATCTTTCCGTGCGATTTCTCCAAAGTTGAATCCTGTAACTTAAAATTGAAACTTTTATGCATAAACATCACTAAGGGGGGTGATTTCTGCATCATTGATTTCTAAACTGATTTTTGATGTGTCTTGATGAAAAATATTGGATTAAATTATATTTCTACATATTACTGTAATGACCGAAGAGTTTCAAAAAAAAAAGGAAATTCAAGGTTTTCATCCTAGAACTTGAAAGTTAGAAAATTCTATGGTTTGATAAGTGTATGGCTACCAAATTATGATGTTTAATATTCTAAACTGATAATTTTTTTTGTTTGGAAAAAAAATAATATTTAAATAATGTGTTTAAATATTACTATAATGAACAAAAAGCACGAAAAGCGTGAAAACTCATGATTTTCACCCTAAACCTTAAAACTTAAATTTTTTTTTGTATAATTATTATTTAGGGCAGCCAAATCATACATGAAGATATTCTAAACTAATATTTGCTATGATTGAATGAAAAATAATGGTTTAAACCACTTGTTTACATATTACTGTAATGACTGAAAAATACTAAAAATAAGAAAACTCATGGTTTTGCATCATAAAACCCAAAATTTGAATTTTCATGTATGAAACATACCTATTGCTACCAATTCATGTAGATTAATGTTGTAAAATGATTTTTGTTATGTTTGCATGAAAAATCTTAATTCAAACCATGTTTTTACGTATTACTGTAATAGATGAAAGTGCAAAAAGTAACAAAAATTCAGTTTTTCATTTAATAATGTATTCAGCCTACCATGGGATTTTTATCCCAATGTCTATAATTTTTATGTGATGTATTTTGATGATTATTGACATGTATGTATGTATGATAAATGATAAAATTGCATGTTAGTTGAACGTATGACCCTAGACAAGCTTAAAGGCAAATTGGTATACTTAAGGTATCTTAACCTTATGTTGTGATTAGAATGTGAATGTGATTGAGAAATATGGAAATGGATTTTATGATGACTTAATAATGGATAAATGTTCTTGAATTGATGAAGAGATTGATTGAAGGAATTGGCCATAAGAGATAAGCATGATGCTTGAAAGGCTATTAATAAGTTGACATATATGGAAGTGTTATAAGATGATTGTTAAAGTGAATTGATATTAATATAATGATATTATGTTGACCATAGAAAGTTATAGACATGAGTTATAATGTGTTTTCATATGGTCCTATTAAAGCTAAGTGTGCAAGACTTTGAAAGTTAACATGTTATGTGCAAGTGATGAGGTGCACTTATATGTGCAACTCTAAGTGTATGTGAATGTTATATGTGCATAGGGTAGTTATGGGATAGGATAGCATCATGATTAAATAAATGCTAAGTATTGAACTAAATATTATGATAGAGCTTGAGGAGTTTTAGAAGTCCAAGAGCTATGTGAATTAGGAGCAAAGGAACCACAAGGTGAGTAAACATTGTATTCATTCTACAAGTGTGAGTAAACACTGTTATCTTGCTACAAGTGTGAGTAACATTATATTATGTTACAAATATGTGATATCATATTATGTGAGCCTTTGAGATCTTGAAACCCAAGTTCATTCTATCCTCAAATATGATTAAGTGATTTCTTTGTAAAGCTTGGGTTGCAAAAGGACAATTGGTCCAAAAACCATTTTATTTATCCAATGATTTTTCCTTGTGACTATTGCCCTAACTTATATTCTTTTTGGAACTACACTATCATTGTATCTTTTGCTCAAAAGTTAAATTGCCACTGTTATTGTAATACATGTTATTGTTGCCTTAATGTTATTGTTATATGTGAATACCAATAGCTCAAGCTATGGTACCTTTAACTCTTTATGCAAAATCCTCGTGCCGATGTAGGTAATCATCAGAACCTATGCACATGGTCTTAACCTGATGGATACGGGTAGTGTATCCACCTCAGCTAGAAAGGGGCTATTCTAGCTGTGGGGCTTGATCAACTTCACACCTTGTAAGTGATAGGAGTTAGAATTTGGTTCAAGGCCACCTCTCCTCTAAGTGTTCGAGTTATAGAGCAATAGCCTTCACTCTCTATATGTTATAAGTGTGATTTCTGCAAACTCATTAAATTGAACCCTTGCTAAAATGCAACTTGATTCATGAATTAAAAGTCATGAACTATGTGTATAAGCTATGAGTTTCCTTCTTTAAGGAATATGTGTTAATGTATGTGCTTTATCATTTACCCATTGAGATCATCTATCTCACCCCTTTTTCTTTTTCCTTATGTTGTTCTAGGTGAGCAAGTATGAGGAGGCAAGGTGATGGCTCAAGCATTCTACTTTGCTTAGGAATTCCTTATCAAAGTCATTAATAATACCATACTATAAAGTGTTGTCATTAGATGCTCTGGGAATATTTATTGTTGATGTTTATTTTGAGATGTTTTTTATTAATGTTTTTCAGTGAATTATGAATATTATTTTCCTTATGCAATATATGTGAAGTGTCTAATTACTGTCTTCCACAATTAAAGGTTTTTATATAATGTTATAAATGAGTTATTGTATAAGGTTTGGTATGATCCTGGGCATGACTTGTATATGTGTCAATGGGTTCTATGGGCATAGGTGACCTTATGTCTCCCTATGTTTGAGGATCGTCATATCTCAAAAGTTGGGATGTGATAATGATACTTGAAAGGTTACTTGTAAGTTGACATGTGTAGGAGTGTTAAGTATACTAAGTTGAATGTTAAAGTTAATTGATATTAAGATTATGATATTGTGCTTGACTTTAGAAAAGTCTTGGTATGAATTATAATGTGTTCTCATATGGGCCTACAAAGGCTAAGTGTGCACGACTTTACAAGCTAATGTGTTATGTGCAAATGATGAGTGCATTTCTATATGCAACTCTAAGTATATTGAATGGGGTAGTTATGGCATAGGATAACATAATGATTAAATAAATACTAAGTGTTGAATTAAATATTATGTTAGAGCTTGAGGAGTTTTAGAGGTTCAAAGGTTACAAGTACTAGGAGCAAAAGAACCACAATGTGAGTAAACATTATGCTATTGATACAAGTTCAAGCTATCATGATATATGAACCTTTGATATTCTTGAAACCCAAGTTCTTTTCTATTTTCAAATGCAACTATATGATTTCTTTGTCAAGTTTGGGTTGCTAAGGACAACTGGTCCAAAACCATTTTTTAATTATCCATTGATAATAGAGAACCTTTGTGCTTTATTGTCCTAACTTATATTCTTTCTAGAACTACACTGTTATTTATCTTTTATTGATAAACTAAACATCTATTGATATTTTGCTACATGTGATTGCATTTCATCAATACTATTGTTATACATGATTGCCATTAACTCTAGCTACGATACCTCTAAACCCTTTAATGCAAAAATCCTTGTGCCGATATGGGTAATCATCAAAACCTGTGCACACGACCTTAACCCAATAAATAGGGGTTGTGTATCCACCTCAACTAGAAGGGGTGATTCTAGCCATGGGGCCTCATCAGCTTCATGCTTTCTATGTGATAGGAGTTAGAATTTGGTTTGATGCCACCTCTTCTCTATGTGTTCGAGTGATTATGGCAACGGTCTTCACTCTATATATTATGTGTTATAAGTGTGATTTCTGCAAGCCTTGCTAAATTGCAAACCTTGATTCATGAACTATAAATAATGAACTATGTGTTATAAGTTATGGGTTCCCTTTTTAAAGGAATATATGTTATTGTATGTGCTATATTGTTTACTCATTGAGATCATCTATCTCACCTTTTTTTTTTTTCCCTTGTGTGGTTCTAGGTGAGCAATATGAGAAGGCAAGGTGATGGCTCAAGCATTCTACTCCACTTAGGGGATTTTCTTATCAAAGTTATAATAATACCATGATACGATAAGTCCTTTGATGCTTCAGGAGTTATTATGGGAACTTTATTTTAGAATATTACGTTGGAGAATTTACTTGGACTCTTATTATTATTTTCTTATGAACTGTACTAAAGTATATTTTTAACTTCCGCAACTTAAGGTTTTTCCTTTACAAAAGAAAAGGTTTTATTAAGTTAATGCATGAGGTTCAGTACAATCCTAGGCAGTGATTATATGTTCATGAGTGGGTTTCTATAGGCGTGGGTGACCTTATATCTCCCCATGTTCTAAGACCGTCATGTCTCTAAAATTGGGATGTGACATTCTGGTACTTTTTAGTCATTACAGTAATATGTAAACACATGATTTAAACCATTATTTTTCATCTAAACATAACAATAATCAGTTTAGAATTCAAATACACACAAATCGGCAACCTAGGTAATCCATATGCATGAAATTTTCGTTTTTTTGGGTTTAGAGTAAAAATCATGAATTTTCTTGCTTTTTGTATTTTTCTGATCATTATAGCAATATACAAAATTATGATTTAATTCAATATTTTTCATCTAAATGCAATAAAAATCAATTTAGAACACAATCATATGCAAATTTCCCCCCTGTAGAGTTTATGCATGAAATTTCAAACTTTGAGTTTTAGGGTTCACCTTTGGAGTATTCGCATAGAGAGGTTTGTGTTTTCAATAGAAAAATTAATTTCTCTCTCAAAAATTCACCTAGGTCAAATTTAATTAATAGAAATCAATAAATACTTAGTTCAAAATAATTTCCTCATGATTAGTGTTGTAAAATCAAATAGCAAATTGAAAGTAAAGGAAAAACTTATGAAACGATCACAAAATCACAAGGTTTAAAGATACCTTGTGATTTTCGGTTGAGAGATTATTTTTGAGAGAATTTTTCTACCAAAATTATGAAGAATAATAGAATGGTGGCTGCTTCTCTAGGGCTAGCTAAAATTTAGGTTTAAATATTAGGGTTTGGGTGCAATTTCCAAGTTTACCCTTAATAAGCTAGGTGAGGAGTGTTTTAGTGTAGTGGACTTTTGGGAATTTTGGCTTTTTTATTTATTTTATGGGTTGATTATAGGTAAATAAAAATAAAATATTTTTCTCATTATTTTTATTAAAATTCCCCCTCAAAATATTTATATAAAAATATTTTTAAAATGCTCATAAAAATTATTTTATGCTTAAAAATTGCTTTGTGCATGAAAATTCAATTTATGTGAAATAAATATTTTTATGCTTATGCATTTCATATAACTCACTTCACCAATAATAATTCATATTATGCATATTAGAGCTAATATAACATGCCATATACTCATCAATCACATAACTCATAAATTTCATAAAAGCACTTACTTAGATATAATAGGTCTAAATTCAAGAAATTAGATCACGAAACTCCTAGGGTAGGTGTGGGTTGTTATATTCTCCCTCCCTTAAAAGAAATTCATCCTTGCATTTAGATCCTATATGCTTTTGAAAAGCTGAGGATGCTTATGTCGCATCTCCTCCTCGGCTTCCTAAGTACACTCATCCAATCTATCATTTTGCCATTGACCCCTAATAATGGATATCTCCTTGTTCCTTGACCTTTTTACTTGTCGATCCATTATGGCTATTGGTAGCTCTTCATAGGCCAGTTGCTCATCCATTGTGATGTCTGGTGGTAACAGGACATGGGATGGATCTAACACATATTTTCTTAACATTGAGATGTGGAAAACTAGGTGCACATGTGCCATAGTTAGGGGTAAGGCAAGCCTATGAGACACTTCCCCAACCCTATCCAAAATTTCAAAAGGATGAATGAAGTGAGGTGATAGCTTTCCTCTCTTACCAAACCTCATAACACCTTTCATTGGGGAGACCTTCAAGAAGATGTGATCCCCCACGGCAAATTGAACGTCCTTTTGCTTAGGGTTTACATAACTCTTTTGTTAACTGAAGGCCGTCTTCAACTGATCTTGAATCAAAGGTACCTTCTTGGTAGTCTCCCTAAGCAATTTTGGCATCTCCACATAGTTGTCTCTAGGTTCAACCTAACAAACTAGAGAACGATATTTCCTTCCATACAAAGCTTTGTATGGTGCCATACCGATAGACGAATGGTAGCTGTTGTTGTAAGCAAACTCGATTAAGGGTAGGTACTTATCCCAGCTACCACCAAAGTCTAGAACACACATTTTTAGCATGTCCTTGAGTGTCTGAATTGTCCTTTTAGACTATCCATCCATTTGAGGGTGAAACATGGTGCTAAAATCCAATTGCATTCCCAATGCTTCTTGCAACTTTTGTTAGAACCTCAAGGTGAACTGAGTGCCTTGATCTGAGATGATAGAAATTGGTACTCCATGTAATTTCACGATTTCATCAATGTATAATTGCACATACTAGGCTGCAGAGTACATGGTCTTAGCTTGCAGAAAATGGGTAGACTTTGTCAATCGATCCACTATGACCCATACAGAGTCATAACCCTTTAAGGTTCTAGGTAACCCAACTAGGAAGTCCATAGTGATATGCTCCCACTTCCATTCAGGTAGTTAAATCTCTTAAAGTAGTCCGGAGGGTCATTGATGCTCATACTTGACTTGTTGGAAGTTAGGCTAGATGCCACAAACTTAGCCACATCCTTCTTCAGTCCAGGCCACTAATAACTTGTTCTCAAATCATGACACATCTTGGATGTTCTAGGATGAATGCAGTAAGGTGTCTGATGTGCTTCTTTGAGTATCCTTTCCCTTAGTTCATTGACATTAGGCACACAGACTCTTTTTCCACACTTTAGAATCCCGTCAACCACTTTGAATTCCTAGTTCTTTCCTTCCTTCGTCTCATCCTTTAACTTAACTAAGTGTAAGTCCTTATCTTGAGAATCCTTTATCTCCTTCATTAGCTTTGACTTCACATGAAAATGAGCTATTAAAGCTTATGATCCTCCAATCTCCATCCTCAAGCCTTGGCTAAACAATCCCTTCAACTCCTTCATGATCGGCATCTTTCGTATGGTTATATGAGCTAGGCTTCCCATTGATTTCCAACTCAAGGCGTCCGCCACCATGTTTCCCTTTTTGGGATGGTAGGGATTCTGGCAATCATAGTCCTTTAATAGTTCGACCCGTCTCCTCTACCTTAGGTTGAGGTCTCTTTGGCTTAAGATGTACTGTACTCTTATGATCCATATAGATCTCGCATTTTATCCCATACATGTAATGTCTCCATATCTTAAGAGCGAACACTACGACGACCATTTCCAAGTCATGAGTAGGGTAATTCACTTCATGCTTCTTGAGTTGTCATGATGCATAGGTGATGACTTTACCATTTTGCATCAGGATGCATCCAAGTCCTACTCTTGAGGCATTGAAGTAGACTGTGAATCTTTCTTCACCTTCGGGTAAGCTAAAACTAGAGTAGATATTAAGCATTTCTTGAGCTTTTGGAAGCTATCCTTGCAGGACTCCTCCTAAATAAACTTAACTTGTTTTCTTGTCAACTTCATCAATGATGATGCTATCTTAGAGAAGTCCTATACAAATCTATGATAATAACTGGCCAAACCCAATAAACTTCAAACTTTATAAACCATTGTGGGTCATGGCCAATTAGCTACCGCTTCAACTTTCTTTGGGTCAACTTGAATTCCTTCCTTACTTACTGCATGCCCAAGAAAGTTGACAAACTCCATCCAAAACTCACACTTTGATAGCTTCATGTAGAGTTGATGGTCGCGTAGTGTCTTAAGCACAATCCTCAAATATTCTTTATGCTTTTCTTTACTTTTAGAGTAAATCATAATGTTGTCAATGAACACAATCATAAACTTATCAAGGAATGGTCTGAATACTCAGTTCATCAAGTCCATAAAAGCAGCAAGAGCATTCATCAAACTAAATGATAGAACTGTGAACATATAATGACCATACCTTATACAGAAGGCAGTCTTGTAGATGTCTTCTCTACAGATCTTTAGTTGATGATAGCCCAAGCTTAAGTCTATCTTGGAGAAATAACCAGCTCTTTAAAGTTGATCAAAAAGATCATCTATCCTTGGCAAAGGATACTTATTCTTCACAGTGACTTTATTGAGTTGGCGATAATTGATACACATCCAGAATGAGCCATCCTTCTTCTTTATAAACAACACTAGCATGGCCTATGGCGAACTACTCGGGCAGATGAAACCCTTATCGAGTAGATCATGTAGTTGTGTCTTTAATTCCTATGGTGGTATCAATATTGGCCACGTGCTTAGTAGTATTCGATGTTGAACTCGATCTCATGATCCGGTGGTATCTCAAGTAGATCCTTGAGAAAAACGTCTATGAATTCATCCACCACTAGCATGCTTTTACCTCGAACAGCATCTTCTTATCTGTATCGATAATGTGAGCTAAATACACTTGGCACCCTTTTCTCAACATCCTCCTTGCTCCTAGGGCTGATATCAAATTTGGTGGATTTTCATCCCTATCTCCTTGGTACTTAAACTCCTTCCCATCCTTAGTTCAAAATTCCACTAACTTCTCTCTACAATCAATATGAGCCCCATGCTCATATAAAAAGTCCATTCCTAGGATCACATCAAATTCTAATACATCTAATTCCAAGAATTCAATAAGAAGTTTTCACCCATTTATGTCTACCTCACAATCCTTAAATATATATTTCACTTCCGTTATCTCACCTAAAGGAGTTGACATTACTAAGGGTTCAACCATTAATTACTTATTTCTACCAAGACTCTTACCAAAACATGGTGATATAAAAGAATGCGTAGCACTATAATCGATCAAACATTTTGCACTAGAATTTTGGATAGGGATGATACCTATGATGGCTGTGTGTGAAGTGCAAGCCTCTTGCTGATTCAAGGTGAAGACTCGACCCTTACTCCTATTATCAGCTGCTAGTGCGTTACCATTAGTTGGCCCTTTACTCTTAGCTCCTTGCACTTGGGGTTGGAATGGTTTGGGTTGTGGAGGCGCCAAGGTCACATTCCCTAGATTCCTAGTCTGAGGGCAATCCTTAATGAAATGACCCATTTGCCCACACTTTAGGCACACACTAAAAACCCTTCGGCATACTCTAGGATGCTTCTTTCCACACTAACTACAAGTGGGAAAGCTTTGCTTAGATTATCCATTTTGCAATCTAGGTATTGTAGTGGTTAGCAATGATTCTTTCCTTGGACCATCTCCTCCTCCTCTATGTTGGCCTCCATACCCCTTACTCTTGTGCTTTCCCTTTTACTCTCATTCAGCCCTCTCAGCCGTATACCTCTTTTCCATTTTCTTGGCCTTATCTATCAACTTAGCCAAGGTTGAGAATTCAGTCGCTGCTAATGAGTTAAACAGAGGTGTGACCAACCCTCCTAAGAAGCAGTTGATGCAGCTAGCTTAAGCAGGCACGATGTTGATAGCAAACTTGCTAAATTGATTGAATTCCTTAGCATAATTCGACACCGACATTCCAGGCTTCTGCTTTAGCTGCTTGAATTGCAATGCCCCATCTTGCCTTTTGCCTTCAGGCAAGAATTGATCTATCACTTCTTGCTTGAATTCTACTTATATAGGTGGGTTAGTTTCATACAGTCACTCCCTAATATTTCTCTCATACTAGTACCAAGCCTCCTTCTTGAGTTAGAGTCCTACTAACTCAATCACGCAAGCATCTAAGTAAGATAATCTATGGACTAGCTTGTCCATCTCATCCAAGAATTTATGAGGGTGATCACCCTCCTCACCACAGAAGATAGGTGGTTAAAGCTTCTTAAACTCTAAGACGGTCATCCCTTCATCAGGTAGTTATTTCCTTTCCCTCTGTATAGGTGCCACTATTGTACGTAGCGGAACTCTACTTCCTTCTTATGTTGGTGGCACTTCTCGCCTTTGAGCTCATAGCTTGTCCAATTCCTTGTGCAAGTCCCTCATTTCCTCGCACATAGCATGAACCTCTTGCGAAGAGGCTTTTTCCTTAAAGTCCAAGGTCGGTGCCCTCGAGTTTGATCTTTCCCTTAACCTCATCGGTGTAGAGGCAGTATTCGAGGCACTATTCAATATCACATCCTCATTAACCCTAACAGGTTAGGCAACTGTGCAAAATTTTTCTTCTTGGGAGGCATTCTGCTACCAACGATAAGGGAATTTAGTGCTAACTCCCTACTAACCCATCTAATCCCACTATCATATTATATCACATCTCATATCACATATTGCATAACATATATCACATAGCATATATATCAAGGCATATATATCCTGAATCATAATCATGTAATATATAACTTAGGGCATCATAAATTTTCCTAACATATATAAGTCAAACATGTCATAGGCAATATAAGAAATCAATACACACTAAGTAGCTAAGTAGTCAAGAGGAATATCATTCATATCATACAAAGTCCTATGCTGCTACACCAATCATTACCAACTACTCATTTTAGCCCTCGTATGTCCTCCACTAATGCAGTCATCGGGTGGTGTCTAATGTCCGGTAGGCGAATGATCAATAGGAGAGCACTCGAGAGTGATATTACCACTACTGCCACATCAGTAAGAAAGGAGATAGTTATCTTACCGGCAACCAGTAGAAGACAAAGACCTCAATGGCAATATGCTGAACAATCCCTGCACTAATCTGCTCAATATCCTCTCTCAAGGTTTGTACTAGAGACTTCAAACTTTGATTTTCCTTTGCTAGGTTTGAGCAATCCTCTTCCAACTTTTGAATCTTGTTATGAACCCAATCATAGTCTAGGCACTCCTCAAGATCCTCCTCCTCAAGGGTCTCCTCCCTCTTGGGGTGAATCACAGGCACAACTCTCTGGAACATCTCCGGCTAAGTCCTCTTGCAAGTCACACAAGGTGCCCTAGGCCTAGACCCTCTAGTAGGGGTGACCTTCATGATCATCTAATAAAAGAATCATAAGGCACACAAGTAAACAATAATAAAGAGTATTATACCTTATTAGGATTTTGCAGAACTATACTAGTGATAGACTGCAAGTGACATGATAGGAAAATTCTTATGCTCCAAGATTATACTTAATCAACCCCATAATAAGACAAGTCTAAACTAGACTTAAACTATAGCTCTAATACCAAATTTGTCACCTCCCAACTTTAGAGATATGATTGTCCTAGAACATGGGGAGATATAAAGCCACCCACGCTCATAGAACCCACTCATATATATAATAACCTTGCCTAGGATTATACTGAACCTCATGCATTAGCTTAATAAAACCTTTTATATAGGAAAACCTTAAGTTGCAGAAGAATAGTTAAATATACTTTAAACATAATCTCAAAATCAATGAACATTTTTAAGACTCCAAAATAAATCATCAAACATATAATTCCAAAATAAGACTCCCAAAATAAGAACTCCTAAAGAGTCTAGAGACTCATCATAACATATCATAGAAATAAATTTTGACAAGGGAATTTCCCAAGCGAAGTAGGTTGCTTGAGTGATCACCTTGCCTCCTCATAATGCTTGAGTGATCACCTTGCCTCCTCATAATGCTCACCTGAAACCACAAAAGAAAAATAGGTGAGATAGATGATCTCAATCAGTAAATAATAAAACTTGTAAAATAACATATATCCCTTTATAAGGGTTCAAGATTCATAAATCATGGTTTGCAAATGGGCAAGGTTCATAGAAATCAACTTGTAACTTGTAAACTTGTAAAAGGTGACGGCTATTAGCTCATTCACTCAAGGGAGAGGTGGCCTTATACCAAATTGCAACTCCTAACTTGTAACTTGTAAAGAGTCATGGAATTGATAAGGCTCTATAACTAGAACCACCCCTTCTAGCTGAGGTGGATACACTACCTCTATCCATCGAGTTAAGACCATGTGTACAGGTACTGATGATTACCCACATCGGCATGATGATTTCTACATAAAGGGTTTATAGATACCATAGCTAGAGCTAATGGCAATCACTTACAATAATAGTATTTAAGAATGCAATCACATGTAACATAATAGCAATAGCAGTTTAACTTACTGAACAAAAGATAAATAAAAGTGTGGTTCTAGAAAGAAAATAAGGTAAGGCAACAATACAAAAAGGTTCTTTATTAGAATTGAATAATCAAAAGTGGTTTTAGACCAATTGTCTTTTGGCAACCCAAGCTCATAAATAAATCATTTAGTCATAATTAAAAATAGAAAAGAACTTGTGTTTTCAAGATATCAAAGGTTCACATAACATGATAACTTGTACTTGTAACTTGAACGTAATGTTTACTCACCTTGTGGTCCCTTTGCTCCTATTACTTGTAGCCACTTTTTGAACTTCTACTACTCCTCAAGCTCTAACATAATATTTAATTTGATACTTAGTATTTATTTAACATCATGCTATCCTATCCCATATTACCCTATGCACATATAACATTCACATACACTTGGAGTTGCACTTAGAAGTGCACTCATTACTTGCACATAACATGTCGACTTTTACAATCTTGCATACTTTGCCTTTATAGGCCCACATAAAAACACATAACAACTCATATCAAGACTTTTCTAAAGTTAAACACAACATATCATGATTTTAATATCAACTCAATTTAACATTCAACTTAACATACTTAACACCTTTAACTTATCAAGTAGCCTTTCAAGTATCATGCCTATCTCTTATGACCAATTCGTACAATCAATCTCATCATCCATTTAAGACTATTAACTGATCATAAAACTTATTTCCCGTATCACTTAATCACATAAACATATTAATCACATCACAGAAATAGGGTTAGGAATCCTAGATATACCTAATTACCTCTAGACTTGTCTAGAGTTATTCCTTTAACCAACATGTAATTTAATCATTTATTATTCATGTATATATGTCCATAATCATTAAAATATATCACATAAAAATTATAGACATTGGGATTGAATTCCCAATGTAGGCTGAATTACACCATCAAGTAAAATATGAATTTTCTTCCTTTTCGCACTTTCAGTTCATTACAGTAATATGCAAAAACATAGTTTAAACCATGATTTTTCATGTAATCAAAACAAGAATCATTTTAGAACACTAATTTGCACAAATTAACACCTATATATGTATACATGCATGAAAATTTTCCAACTTTAGGTTTTAGGATGAAAACCATGCATCTTTCTTATTTCCAGTACTTTCCAGTCATTATAGTAATATGTAAACACATGATTTAAACCATTATTTTCATCTAAACAAAACAAAAAGAAATTTAGAATTCAAATACACACAAATTGGCAACCATAGGTAATCCATATGCATGAAAATTCCAATTTTTCAGGTTTAGAGTGAAAATCATGAATTTTCTTACTTTCCGTACTTTTCTGATCATTACTGCAATATACAAAAATATGATTTAATTTGATATTTTTTATCTATACACAATAAAAATAAATTTAGAACACAAGCATATGCTAATCCTCCCCCCCCCCCCCCCTCTGCTTGTAGAGTTTATGCATGAAATTTCAAACTTTGAGTTTTAGGGTTTACCTTTGGAGGATTCGTGTAGAGAGGTTTGTGTTTTTAGTAGAAAATATATATTTCTCTCTCAAAAATTCACCAATAAATTGAAATCAGTAAATACTTATTTTAAAATAATTTCCTCATGATTAGTTTTATAAAAATCAAATAGCAAATTGAAAAGAAAGGAAAAACTTATGAAAAGGTCTCGAAATCGCAAAGTTTGAAGGTACTTTGTGAATTTCGGTTGAGAGATTATTTTTGAGAGAATTTTTCTGCCAAAATTATGATGAATAATAGAATGGTGGCTGCTCCCCTGGGGCTAGACAAAATTTAGGTTTAAATATTAGGGTTTGGGTGCAATTTCTAAGTTTACCCTTAATAAGCTAGGTGATGAGTGTTTTGATGTAGTGGGTTTTTAGGAATTTGGGGCTTTTTCATTTTTATTTTTTTGGTTGATTATAGGTAATTAAGAATAAAATATTTTTCTTATTATTTTTATTAAAATTCTCCCTCAAAATATTTATTTAAAAATGCTCATAAAAATTTTTTATGCTAAAAAATTGCTTTGTGCATGAAAATTCAATTTATGTGAAATAAATATTTTTATGCTTATGCATTTCATATAACTCTCTTACTTCATCAATAATAATTTATATTATGCATATTAGAGCTAATCTAACATGCCATATACTCATCGATCACATAACTCATAAATTTCATAAAAGCACTTGCTTAGACATAATAGGTCTAAATTCAAGAAATTAGATCTCGAAACTCCTAGGGTAGGTGTGGGTTGTTACATGGCCTTTTTCTAACATAAAGTAGGCCTAAAACATCACTAATACACTTTTTTTTAATGAATTTGGACAGCTCAAACATATATCATACTAAATTTAACTTAAATAAACATAATGCCCAAAATAATCATAAGAATTGAAATTATAAAGTATGATGATGAGCCAACTAATTTAAATATGAAAGGTAGCTTATTAATCTTTAATTATCTTAAATTTTGATTAATTATCCTAAATGGCAGCCCATCTTTAATCATGGCAACCCCTTTCTAGTTTAAATCAATGTCATTAAGCTTGTATCTTCATGCAGGCCTAACTTAATGCTTGACTCTTCTTTGTATCACATTATGCAGCATATAGGATTCTTTCTTATCTTTTGAGTTTCATTTGCTTGTGATTTAGCAATATTTGTAGTCAGTATGTTCATGTGATTATGTAATTAATTATGAAGATAAGAGAATTTTCTCTAAATTTATTTCGAGCTAGTGAAGCAATAATTATGATTATGAAACTCCTTGTATGATTATGCATTTATTAATTACCTACTGAGATAAATCATTATTACTATTTACTTGACCAGTATCTTTAATGAATCACATGTTATAAGGTCCTTCATTTCAGTAGCTATGTCTAACAAGATGAAAGCCACTTTATAAGAAAATGTATTAGAATGAAAACATCATTGAGGTCTCTGCTTTCTTTGAATTATTGAAGTTCCTTGAATGAAAATTTTTCTTTATAGTCAATTCATTTATTATGAAGGTATACTATTGCCTAATGGTAAGATATGCCTTGACTCACTTTGCTTCTGACTATCTTGTAAAATCAACCTAACCTTTTCAAATGGATTCAAAGGAATAGTTGCCACCTTGGATAGAGGAGTGAACTATAGTTATACAACTAGTTTCATTGAATAAATCCACCTTCTAGTCATGATGATCTATTCTTTCCATAATGATCAACTTTAAGAAAGAGTTTTTGTCGTATACTTGAATATTTTACTTAAAGGGGTAATTAAACTAGTATAAAATGAGGAAAAATGTATAATGCAAAACACAATCTAGTTTCTAATTCCCTCTCAAGGCTTGAAGAACCTCTCTTAATCTAGTAACTACTTTTGCAAGTTTTTTCTTTAAATCTTACAACATCTTCTACATCATCTTCTTTTACACCTAGTCCTTTCCTTTATCAAGGTCTTCCTCTTGAAATTTGAGCCAACATTTCTAAGAGAGCTCTCTAAAAGCTAGCTACTGAGAAAAGTTTTGAATACCAATCTCATGTAATTCAAATTTATAGACCCTAGTTTATCTGAGAGTTAGCAATTTATTTTGAATATCATTTCCTTATGATTTATGCTTTCATGGATTTCACCATAGAATCATTTTAGCAATAGCCAAAAGAATTTCTTTATTTTCTGTGGTACTTCCTTCACCTTTATCATATCACTATGAAAATCCAACCTTTTCATTTCCTCAAGTATATAATTATTTAAAGGGTAATAATGGAGCTAATCCATGTCTAGTTACTTTCTTATGATGGTTCAAGTCTTTTAAGCAATGGCAAGATTTTCTCCTTTCATAAATGGAAAATCTGGATTGCAAAAATGCATAACACTTTGGCTTATAATTGTCTTCCATCGTCCTTATATAACCATAGATGATTGCACTTCTAGAACTCAATTAACTATGTGTCCTCAAGTCTATCTATATAACATATCCTTTTTCCATATGTAGAGACTTATGTGACCAGGTTGATAAATAATAAAATTTGAACACTTTATATGTGGTAAGAATAATATCGCTTCACGTGAGCTATGGCCTTCTAAGAAGCCGATGCCCATTGGTGGGCATTCCCTGCCGAGTATTGCAAAAAGATCCATACAAACAAAAAAGACTAGGAGAAAAGGAATGATCCTAACCCATAATGCCCAATGATGATAATTTTGATCCGACACATCACCTCTAGACTCGTCTTATGGAATATGAAGATCCATAAGAATTTGATGAGATGGATGATCAAGGTTGGTATGATGATGATGAAGTAATGAACTTATCTCCTTCACATAAGCCTGTCAAGAAGTGATAAATCAAGATGCTTGCTACCATCGTAATTAAGTTTTTCCACTCAACGTTTCTAAGTACTTTAGGTGATAAGGTGGTGTCGATGTTCTTTCTTTAGCTTTATTATTGATCTCCCTTTTTATTTGAATCCTATTATATTATTTTTTCAAAACTTAGTCAATCTCTATTTTGATCTTATCAATCAAATTGAAAGCTATCTAATATGTGTTTAAGTGTCTATTTTGCAAATTAGAACATGTTTGATAGATTGGATTTCAAAGGAACTCAAAATCTCCCAAAGTATATAAGTTGGCTTCTGAGTCACGCCCAAGACAGCATAGTCGCGACCGCGACCACTAAATCACGCGACTACAACCATGATTTCACGACTAAGACAATCAAAAGGCAATTTGTTCAATTTTTAGCTTCGAGACCGCGAATTGAGAGTCACGACCATGAAATTCATATAGGATTCCAAGCTTCCAACTGATAGTAAGAACCAATAAAAAGATGCCACATATTATCTAGCCATTATGGATTATGAAGATTGCGACCGTGAAATATTAGTCTCGATAGCGAATTTGGAGTCGCGACCACGAAAAAGGCTTAGTGACCATGACCCAGCTCTAAAAGAGCATTTGATGCAAGATTTTATGGATGTTTTGAGGATCCTTTTTGGTATTTCTTTGTAACAAAAATTTGGAGGGAAGAAGCTATAAATACCCCTTCCAAAGACCCTCATAATGATCTAGCAACTTTCATTTAAGCTAAACTCTTGCAATTTTATTTCTTAAATCCTTTACCTCTTAATTGTTATCATTTGGTTGTTGTAAAAGCATTGATAGCTCAAAGGGTTGAGTGTTAGCCTTGAAAACACATATTGTTGGATTGAGAGTGAACCATTAGAAAACTCTTGTATAGGTTTGAGTGTGAGCCTAAGGGAAACACTTGTAAGGGTTATGTGTGAGCCATTGAAAACACATTGTAAGTTTGGAGTGAGCTTGCAACTCATTGTAAGCATCATTTAGTAGTAGAATACCCAATTGAGATTGGGAAGTAGATGTAGGGTTCGTTAATACTCAAACCACTATAAAATTGATTGTGTTCATTCTCTTTCCCTATCTCTTTCTATCTAATTTTTAATTTCTCACCAATTCAACCCCCTTTCTTGGTGTATAAGGGCAAACAAGTGGTATCAGAGCATTGGTCTCACTTTTCTAGCTTAATTGTGTGAGAAAAGATCAAAATGGCCAATGAAGGGATGCATCACCTCAAGCTGCACTTTGATGGTACCAATTATGCGCATTGGAAATATAGAATGGAGGTATATCTTGATAGTGATGTCACTGATGTATGGGATTGCATAATCAAAAAATGGAAACCTCCATCAAGAAAAGTTGACGATGTTGAAGAATTGGTTCTTAGAGAAGAATGGGTGGATGCACAAAGAAAAGCTATTAGGAAAAATAAGAGAGCCATGACAATTCTTCTTAGTTCACTCTTAAAAGAAGAATATGGTAGATTCAACATTATTCAAGTGCATTTAGCATTTAGAAATCTTTAGAAAACTACCATAAAGGAACTAAGCAAGTCAAGGAGAAAAAGATTCAGTTGTACACAACTGAATATGAGCTCTTCAAGATAAAACCCAATGAAAGTGTCGTCGATATGACAAATAAGCTTCTAGCCCTTATCACCAACATGAAGAAATTGGGCAAAATATACACCTTAAATGATGTAAACTATAAGATTCTCAAAACTCTCCCAAAGAAAGATTATAGAGCTAGAATTGCTGGCATAGAAGAAGTTAATAAGGATTTAGAAAGGTTCCTACCGATGTCCTCATTGGAAAACTCCTTATCAAAGAAATGTTTCTATTGATAGAGAAGGATGAGAATTAAGATAAGGAGAAAAAGAAATCCTTAGCTCACAAATCCTCCCTCAAAAGCAAAAAGGAATGTGAGAGCTCAAGTGAATCAGAGGAAAGTGAAGATGATGATGATGAAGAACTTGCTATGCTCTTAAAAAGGGTCAAAGACATCATCAAAAGAAGAAAGAAAGAAAAGAGGCTCTTTAGGAGATCATCATCAAATTACAACTTAAACTCAAGCAAAGAAAAGAACAATGACAATACTTGCTATAAATGTGGTAAGCAAGGTCATATAAAAACAGAATGTCCCAACATCAAGAAGAAAAAGAAATAGGACAAGGAGAAGAAGAAGAAGGGTTTCAAAGCAACATGGGATGATAACTCCTCAAGTGATGAAGAGGAAGAGGATGTTACAAACTTATGCTTCATGGCCTTAGAGGAATCATAAAATGAGGTAACCTCTAGCTCTCAATCTTTTAATGATATTGATGATGATATGCATTATGAGGATGAGCTAATTAAAGCTATGAATTTAAAATGCAAAAAGTATAAATCAAAAATGAAATTTTTTAAAGAAAAGCATTCTAAGTTAGAGGAGAATTTTAAAGAATTAGAAAAACTTGTTTTAAGCTTGAAAACCTCTAATGTTAGCTTAAAAAGCTCATTGGAGGAAATCACTTCTAAAAACTCCTCTTTTAATTCTTTAAATAAAGAAAACAATGCTTTGAAAATTGAGGTTGAAGAATTAAGAAACTCAATCACAAAATTTCACAAAGGAAAAGAAGCCTTGGATACTCTTATTGTATCACAAAGGCCACCCCTTATGAGACATGGTCTTGGCTTTCATAGCTCATCTCCATCCACATCCTCACCCACTATGTTCATAAAGGCTATAACTCCTCAAACCTCTAGCATTGAGGTAATTCACAAGGAAGTGAAAACACACACTAAACCTCCAAGTCCCAAAAGGACTCAAAAGGTTATATTAGATTCAAGAACTAAGCCTTAAAGAGTTAATCATGCATTCATGTATCAAAAAAGGCATGCTCAAAGACATCCACAACCATAACATAATACTTATCCTTGTATGCATCATATCATAATGTTGTGAAAAGACTAAATTTTTTTGACAAAATGGCTAAGAAAACCTTTAAGTCAAAACTCAAATGTCATTATTATATAAAAGATGGTCATATAAATGTATTGTATTATATAAGGAAGGCTCAACTCAAGCTTAAGGACCCTTCCAAGGCTAACCCCCAAGGACCTAAGTATACTTGGGTACCTAAAACAAAATGATTAATCCTTTCTTGTAGGTGTGTCTCAAATCCACTACCAATGAGAACAAATGGCATGTAGATAGTGGATGCTCAAGACACATGATCGATAATGCAAACCTCTTCACAAATTTGAAAGACAATAGAGGTGGAAACATCACATTTGGTAACAATGCCAAAGGTAAGATAGTTGGCATTGGTACCATAGGTAAGGACAATCTTTCTCTCATTGAAAATGTTCTTTTGGTTGATAGTTTAAAATTTAACTTACTTAGTGTAAGTCAATTATGTGAAAAGGGTGATAAAGTCACCTTTAACTCTAAAGCATGCATTATCACCACTTTAGTTAATGACAATGTAGTGTTTAAGGGTGAAAGGGAGGGTAATACCTATATGATTGACTTAGATGATTTGGCTAACCAAGATGTCAAGTGTATCATGTCTATTAGCAATGAATCTTGGCTTTGGCATAGAAGGCTTAAACATGCAAGAATGGAGCTTCTTCATAGTCTTTGCAAGGATGAACTTGTTGAAGGACTTCCAAAGGTCAAATTCTCAAAGGACAAGACATGTAGACCTTGTCAAATGGGAAAGCAACACAAATCATCCTATAAATCAAAAAATATTGTAAGTACTTCTAGACCCCTTCAACTTATTCATATGGATTTGTTTGGACCTAGTAGAATTGCTAGTTTGGTGGAAAAATGTATGCCTATGTGCTTGTTGATGACTACTCTAGATTTACTTGGGTTTGTTTCTTGACTCATAAGAGTGATGCTTTTGATGCATTTAAAAGTTTTGCAAAAAGAGTTCAAAATGAGAAAGGCTACTTCATTTCTAAAATTAGAAGTGATCATGGAAAAGAATTTGAAAATGAATTTTTTGAAAATTTTTGCATTGAACATGGAATTTCACATGATTTTTCCTCTCCTAGAACACCTGAACAAAATGGTGTTGTATAAAGGAAAAATAAAACCTTAATTGAAATGGCTAGAACCATGCTTAATGAATATGGTTTACCAATTTATTTTTGGGCAAAAGCCATTAACACTTAATGTTACATTTCAAATAAAGTTTTTAAAAGACCCATTTTGGAATAAAACCTCTTATGAGTTGTGGAATGGAAGAAAACCCAAGATTTCATATCTAAGAGTTTTTGGTTGCAAGTGCTACATATTAAATACCAAGGATAACCTTGGAAAATTTGCTTCTAAAACTGATGAAGGCATTTTCTTAAGATATTCCACCACTAGTAAAGCTTATAGAATCTTTAACAAAAAGACTATGGTAATTGAAAAGTCTATGAATGTTGTATTTGATGAATCTAGTAAACTTGATCTGGGAAAGGAAGTGTTCTTTATGATCTTGTAGGTGAATTTGAAAAGCTTAGATTGGATTAAGATGAGACTCCAAATGAAGTTGAAGACCAAGTGGAAAACCAGCAAGATCATGAGGATCAATCAAATCCACAAGAGGAAGATGTTCAAGAACTTCCTAAGGAATGGAGATACCCCAAGAATCATCCCAAGGAGCAAATCATAGGTGATCCATCTAAGGGTGTAAGTACTAGATCTCATTATAAAGCCTTAGATAATAATTTTGCTTTTGTTTCTCAAATTGAGACAAAGACCATTGATGAGGTTCTTAATAATGAGAGTTAGGTGATTGCTATGCAAGAGAAACTCAACCAATTTGAGAGAAACAAAGTTTGGGAACTTGTTCCTAGACCCAAAGATCATCCCATTATTAGATGTAAATGATTTTATAGCAATAAGTTAGATGAGCATGGTTTCATCACTTGGAATAAGGCTAGATTGGTTACCAAAGGCTACAACCAAGAGGAAGGCATTGATTATGATGAAACTTATGCTCCGGTAGCAAGATTAGAGGCTATTAGAATTTTGCTTGCCTATGCATGTCATATGGATTTTAAACTTTTTCAAATGGATATTAAAAGTGCTTTGTTAAATGGATTTATTGAGGAGGAAGTTTAGGTTGAGCAACCCCCTATTTTTGAACATCATGAACTTCCCAATCATATTTTTAAATTAACCAAGGCCTTGTGTGGTTTGAAACAAGCTCCTAGAGCTTGGTATGAAAGGCTAAGTACATTTCTTTTGAAAAATGATTTTGTTAAGGGCAAAATCGACACGACACTTTTTCTAAAATGGCACAAAAATGACACTTTAATTGTTCAAATTTATGTTGATGATATTGTATTTGGTGCTACTAATGAATATCTTTGTGAAGAATTTGCTAAGTGTATGACTATGGAATTTGAGATGAGCATGATGGGTAAGCTCAAGTTCTTCCTAGGACTACAAATCAAGCAATGCAAAGATGGTCTCTTCATCAACCAATCCAAATACACAAAAGAGCTTCTCAAGAAGTTTGGCATGGATGGTTGCAAAAGTAGGAAGACACCAATGAGCACATCAACTAAGCTTGACAAAGATGAAAAGGGTAATCTTTCTCATTTACATCATATACAAATTAAAATTTAATTGAATAGAAAACTTTTTAGATTTAACATTAAGAT
Organism: Reutealis trisperma; assembly: GCA_947687605.1. Lineage (NCBI taxonomy): Eukaryota > Viridiplantae > Streptophyta > Magnoliopsida > Malpighiales > Euphorbiaceae > Reutealis > Reutealis trisperma. The sequence goes on from CANTUT010000908.1 coordinate 713,688, forward strand.
ATGTTAAAGTCCTTATAAATTTAATTATATGTTTAATCATTTTACCACTAATCAATTAATTAAACACTTTAATTAATTATTATAGGAAACTTTTTACACTTGAAAGGTGATCACTATTGGGTGTGTGACTTTCTAGGTTCATATGTAATTAGCAATGGGAATGAGAAAGTATTTTTCTCTACTAATGTGAAATCCCCACTTCACACTTAGTCTTATAAGTCGTGAGTGACAGCTAACATTTCATGTCACGATTACCTAATTAGAAATGAATGTTTATAGTTAACAACTTTAAACATCACATGGACCATCGATCATAAATTATCATGCACTAAAATCCCTTCATTAAAGATCCTAGTCTCAACTTGGGTAAGTGTTTAAAGGTAATGCTAGGGCAAGGTGTGTAAGGTATATGGTTAAGGTTATGGTGTTTAGGATAAAGGCTAAAGTGAGGTGTTTAGGATTAAAGGTCAAGGTGATGGTTTTAGGTTTATAGGGGCGAAGGTGTTTGGAGGTGAGAGTGTCTAGGGTTTTGGGTTAAAGGCTAAAGTAAAGGAATAATGGTGTTTAGGTCAAACATTTAGGGTGAAGGTCTAAGGGTTATTGGATAAGTGATGGGGTATAGGTGAGAGTGTTTATAAGGGAGGTGTTCAAATAGAGGTAAGAATGTTTGACCCTTCTTCAGTGTAAGGTTCGACCCTTTTTTGGTTCAAGGTTCGACCTAGACTTAAGATGAATGCATGTTTTGTTATACAATATGGATGCATGATATGCATGGGGAAAACTTTTCATGAGAATGCAAAGATGCAAGGTTTTAGTTATGGTACATACAACCTAAGGCTAGGATGTAAATTCATTACATGAAAGGGTAAGGGTGGCTAGATTTGGGTACCCATCACACTAGAGCAGCGATATACCTAACCAAATATGAGTCGAGGAGCCTCGCATGGGTCCAATAGTGCGTGCATACTTCTTACACCTTTGAAAGGATCAAAGGATTCGTCACGGGGTGGATGATTTCACTACTGACGAATAGAACCAAGAAGGGTTACCTACTCGATACTACTCACTATCCACTGTTTTCCAAAAACTAGGTTGAATGGTAAATAGCCTATACAAGTGATGCATGCAAAGTCATAATCATATCAAAAGGCCAAACTCTTTTTAAACCAATTAGTACTCCACTTATTTCTCCTTTTATTAAAAGAAAGTCACTTCCCAATGGAGTCACTAGCTGTGAGGCCTCGCCTTAGCACTGGTCTAATTCACTAAAGAGAATTGAAATGCTCATTTGGGAAAGAACTCATGAGGAAGCCCTCGGGCTTATCTTTGATAGATTTGAAAATTATTTCTTAAAGTCACCACCTTAATTTACTTTGGGAAAATATAAGGAAAAAACCTATTTGACACCAATTAATACCCAAAGGACAAAAATCACTAGCCTCGAAACCAAAGAGGATTCGGTAACTAGGTTTTCAATTTATTTTAACAAAATAATTTTGGCCAAGTAATATAAAAGTAACTTAAAATATATTTCATGAACAATTAAAATGCATGAACCATTTATAATATGCATGATCATTCATCTATTCAATAATAAAGTAAAAACATAGTTAAGGTTTGAAATAAGTGAAAGTTTTGAAATAAGAGAAAGTTAATATTATAAGAAAATCCCAAACTTAGGGGATACCTCCTTTAACCCTTATGGGTTCTAGGGAAGTCACATATTCCCCAAACTAAACCTAATATCAAAGTAAAGGAAAGCAAAATAAAAGCGAGTGAAGAAGGTGATAAGGAGGAGAGTTGGTTAGTTTTAATTGGATTCAATGCCTAAACCAAGCATGCATACGTATCCCTTTGAACGGGAATTAGAATCCACGCAGTTCTCCTTTCTTGCGAAGGGGTAGTTTAGCCTAGTCACTTTATCATGTTTTGATTAATTGATTAGAAGAGGGTTAAGTTAATTAATTAATTTAATTAATTATAGTGTTGATTAGCTAGCAACCTAGATGAATTAATTTAATTTAACTAACTAAAAGAGGCAAGGAAATTTTGACAATAAAAAATTAAAGGAAAAAGGAGCTTACCTCAGACAACAGGCGACGACTGGCTCGGAAGGTGGGTGGCAGCTAGTTTTGGATGGTAGGCAGTGGCTGGCTTTGGATGGCAGGCGATAGCTGGCCTCAAATGGCTAGCAGCGATTGACTTAGGATGGCAGGCGGTGGCTAGCCTTGGATGGCAGGCGGTGGCTAGCCTTGGACGGCGGGCGGTGGCTAGCCGTATATTGGAAAAACAAGCCTTGGGCAAAAGACTTGTCTCGAACAAGTGAGCAAAAAGCCTTTAACTAGTTATATAGGAATCAATGAGAAACCCCCCAACTTACTTTGCAAAGCAATGAGCAAATGCAAAGCGGTTTGTTTGAAGTAATGCTTTTCAAGTATTAGAAGTTAGTCTTTTGAAGTGTGGAGAGGCCCTCTATATATAGGAGGAGGATTAAAGCATAGAGGCACAAATTTCCAATATGGGAATAGAAATTCACTCAGAGTGCCGCAGAGGGGTTTATGCTACCACACAAGGCTGTGTGGGTCTGTGCAGCAACCATACAAGGCTATACGGTACCACACAAGGCTGTGCGATAGCCAGCCTTACTTCCATCTGTTTTGCCCCATTTTCGATCATTTCTCATCTATTTTACATAATTCTAGTTGCATTGTATTCATTACTCAGTCCCAGATGATTTGAAATGGCTCAAATGTCAAAAAGAAATGTTTGATTATTGCATTTTGAGAGTTTTTGAATTCTGAAGGTTTGTTTACCGAGCCAAGTGCTTCTAAGGTTCAAACACCTACTGGAAGGTGCAAAATTAAGGGTTCACACCTATGTATAGGATATAGTATCCCTCAAGTCAAAGGATTATATGCACTATTATGACCTAGATGATAAATAATTGACAAGTAGTAAAACTCATATTATTATCATTTAACATCACAATTTGACTATTTATCCTATGAATATTCATGTGTTTGTATTGACATCACATGTCAAGCAACATGAGACTCATTGCCTCTATAATTATCTATATCACATACTAATTATAGAAAACAAATAGAGGTGATGGTCTTCTAGAATTAATGATGCACAGTCATTAATCTATGACAATGAACATATTTAAAATATTTGTACAAGAGCGATGTCTGCCATATTCTCAAAACTTGAGAATAGATCCTCTTGCAAATACTTAAGGACAATATTCAATAATATGAAACCCTTTTCACATTATGAATATGTTTATTGTGCCATTGGGAATTAGTATCTACTATTATATGGCTCATAAGGCACATACCGCTATCAATCTCCCACTTACACTAGAGCCATTCTACTTAGTATCAAAAACTCATCTTTTTGAAGATGAAGTTTAACTGTTACTAACTTTTAACTTTAGTCAGTGGATTAACCAACTTAATAGTTAACACTATTTTCTACAAGGCTAGAATGCCCAATACTAATAATTGATTTGATAATATCATAATGTCTTTTGAAATATTCTGGATTTCAGTGTGAGACTCAAGTTCCCTTGCCATAAGCTAAGGCTCCATTATTATCACAGCAGAGAGATACTCGTGATGTACTAGAGAAACTCTTAAAATAGTTCATAACTGCTGAGTCCAAAATGGTTTCTTATTTGCAACATCCTATGTAGCAAGTTTTGCTTCCACAATGAAGTTTGTAATAACAATTTGCTTAGAACTTTTCTAGCAAATTATTTCTTCATCACAGATAACAACAATCCCAATGATAGACTCTCTATCATTTTTGTAGTAACATTCTTCATTTATTAAAATTAAATCTTAAATACTTCTCAAGTACTTTAGAATAATTTTGATTATATTTATAATAATTTAATACTAGAGAGGATTACAATTTGTTAGTCATATTAACAACTTTCTCGATGTCCGGCTCATTATACAACTCTTGTATAATATAGATTTCCGATAGTCATACTATAAGGAATCCATACCATATTTTCTTTGGGTATCTAGGGAATCAACCCTCAAAAAGTGGATATCGAAATCATAAGAAATAAAAATTTTGGAATTAGCTTATTGAATTTTTCAACATCTTTTCCAAATATTGACTTAGATATATTTAACATTCTCTTCAATCTATCTCTATAGATATGAATTAACAAGAATGTAAAATATTTATTTTAAGTCTAAATGAAGAAAGTAATGGTAAAACCATTATACAAATGAAACTATATTAATTCTTTTGCAAACCAATGTGTTATCCATATACAAGACTAAAAAGTGAGGATACTCCCACTATCCTTTTACACATTAAGGACTCATCTTGCAATGATACAACTCATTAAGTTTTTGCATACTTTGGAATTTTCTTAACACTCTGCACCTTTATTCCATGATTATGCATTGCTATATCATATATAGCTACAATAGAATCATCCCATAATTTACTTCATCATAATGAAGTAAATCATGAGATAGTGAATTATCTAATCTTAAGAAAAATATAATTTACTTTATATGAATGTACAACTTTTGTGCATTCATATAAAGTAAATTATATTTTTCTTAAGATTAGATAATTCACTATCTCATGATTTACTTCATTATGAATATACAACTATTGTGTATTCATATAAAGGAAATCATATCTTATAGAAAAATTAGATATTCTACAAAACCTTTTAGTAGTTTATAAGGATAAAACATTTAATTAGTTTTAGACTTTTCACAGGGTTGATCAAATTTTACTTTGATCATTTTATTGGATATTATTGGATGATGTTCACCTAATTATTTTATCTTTATCAATATGTCACTTTCTCAAATAAACATTTTATCAAGAAATAACATCTTTGCTAACAACTCTTTGTTATCCAAAAGATAGAAATACTATCCTAAACCACCTTTAGGATATCCAATAAACCTTATCTTAATTAGAATTATCTTCTAATTGTCTAACTTTAGCTTATCAAATAAGCTAGATATCTCAAATCAAATTATGAGTAAGAATTTTGATATCTATCCATATCATATCATATATGAATTAGGATTACATAGACTTTGGAGAAAATTCTATTTAAGAATATTATGCTGTTATTTGTAAATTTCCAAAAGGAAATAAACAAAAAAAAATTTATAGTTCATCATCTATTACATCATATCATATATGTTGTAATTTATTCTTTTGAGTATACCATCACGTATGGTTTTTCCAAAAAGAATTATGATTATATGCCAATTTTATATTTAGAGAATTCCTCAAAAATTGGTAATTGAGTTCTTTCCACTTAGATCATATCAAATGGTTATGATACTCTGTCCCTTTTGTGTGAAATACCCTTAATATTTATTTTCCTTTTCATCTTAAATTCCTTGAACATTTCAATGAATTCAAATGAACGCTTCATTTTATTTACCTTTTTTCGAACAAGTCAATATTATATATATATATAGGTAAATACAATGAATTAGGAAAAACTCCCACTAACCATTTCACAAATGGTATTGATGCATCTATATGCATAAATTCTAAAACTTCTTCAATTTCTATCCTTTTGTCTAATAAAAGGTGATCTAGTTGTTTTTGCATTAGATACTAGACTTCTAAGTTGAAACAAGTTCACATGACACATGTTATCCAACTAAGTTGTCTTATCTTCAGCTAAACAAACTAATCAAAGAAATCATAGTGGTTTTAGATTGGAGTTCTTTATGGCATTATCATAAAGGCACTTAGAGTTGTTATGTTATTATTAACTTAATTGATAATACATCAACCATATAATTCATACTCTTAAGTTTATTACTATAATAAACCACGCAAACATTTTTCTAATAACATTTACTACCATAATAAACCATGCAAACATTTTTCTAGTAATGGAATTCACAATTCCTTAAAGTTACAGAATAATGTAGCTTAAGTATAAAATACATATGATTTACAAAACATAAAGGAAATCATCATTAAGTACATACAAGATATACAAATATGATTTCTAAAATCATCATGAAGTATCCTAAAAACTCTTTGGAAACAAACTCTTTGCCCCTTAGATCTTTCAAAATCACTTCATCTAATCTTTATGCTTCCGTTGCTTACTATGATCATGCATATGGCATAGAAGCACCTATATCATGAATCCTAGCAACAGATGAACTATCTAAATAATTAGAATATAGTAACAAGAGATAGATTTACCTTCTCAAGGTCTATTCTTCTCTTTGTCCTTTTTTGTATTCTCAATACTTAGAATAATTACTTTTCCATTATTCATAACATTGATAATAGAAACATTTTCTTTTGTCAACTATAGCATTATCTATGGATTTATCCCTTGCAATTTCCCTTATAGGATTTATAATAAAAACTTTTTCTATTACCCTAAAGTGCATTTGCCATTTAATAGAAATTTGGAATGAATTTGAAGAATTAAACTATTTAAAAATTATTATTCATCAAAACATCTAGACTCTCTAGTTGTTTGATAAATTAATCATCACATGAAAATAATTTCAAATTTAGTTTAATTAAAATTAGTAAGAAATAAAAGAGGTTACTCACAATTCATATTCTTTCAAAAAGAATACTAGATAGAAAAATAGAAGAACAAGAAATTAAAGATAAAATATTTTCTTCTTTGATTTCTTTTCTCTAATTTCTTACTCTAGTTGAGTAGTAAGAATAAGAACAAGAATGAAAAATATGGAGAAGATAAAGAAAAATAAAGTATGAAGATCAAAAAGAAATGCTTTCTTCTTTTCTTCCATTACAATTTCTTTTCCTTTCCTTTTTCTTACTTTTCTTTTCCTTTTTCTTTCTATATAACTTTCTTCATATTTAAACAAAATAACTGCCTCAATATCTCATATTAATCAGTGTATTTATGTTCATCATACAACTCTTGTAGATAATGCATAATTAGTTAGAGTCTTGTTATGTTCATATGTTGTTTTTGCAACCCTCAACTTATAAAACAATCATATAGCATCAACTTCATCCAATATTTTGTTTCCATTGCACTTAGAGTGATATGTTCCTTTGGAGTAGTCTTTACTCTAAAAGACCAAGAACAAATCAAGTTGAATACATACACTATATATTTAAATGCAAGGACTATTTTAAGGTTATCAAACTAGTCTATAGATTTAGGCCCTGTGAGCCTAAAAGAATTAAATATATTTGCAAGTGGGTTTGTCAATTTCATATTATCAAAATGCAGAAAATAACCAAATTAATAACTTATGTAATTATCTAGCTAACAAAATGATTTGGTCTTTAATCAAAACGGTAATCATACTAATTTGGCAAATCCTATACTTCCAAATAGGAAATGGAAATCCCATTAGAGTGGATTTCTAGTAGGTGATTGAATTATTATTAGATTATCACAAATTCCTCAGATACACATTATCATTATTAGAATTTTGATATCTAATAAGTGAATAACACTTGTTCATCACAACTCTTTGTAAGGCTCAATCAAACCAGTTCCTAGTGTTTATAACCTCAGATACACATTGTCATTATTTGCCTTTCATACTAGTCAAGTAAAACCCATTGGACCAATAAGTATAATGATTTGAACATTATATGTCTCAAATACTCATTGTCGTTATTGACATACAATGTATCCTATACTCATAACATCATATACTTAACAATAACTTAAAGAAAACATTTAAACCAAATATATCACCCTTATGTATCCATAACTGATGACATAAGTGTTTGAATTTTTCTTGAATTATTGCTCTAATGGAGAACCATGACTCAATATTTTCTTTAGAAGATTTTCGGGCTTTATCGATTAGTCTCACTTTGCACATTATCCATTTTAAACATACATCATATGCACTCATATATATATATATATATATATATATATATATATATATATATATATATATATATATATATATATATATATATCATAAAATGGACAATATACACATAGGTATGATCATGGATTCTATGGATCCACTTCCTAGCCACAAGGAATGGATTAGGGATTTAGGTTATACAAAACACAAACATGAAATTACAACATTTGCATCTTCATGCTCTAACTAGGCATCATCATGGGTTAAACCTCTTTTTGTTATTACACCTCCATATCTCCATATGTACATTAATAACCTTGGCATTTTAGGGTGAGATTACAAAAACAAAAGAGCTTCTAGACTCAATGAAATTAATTTACAACATAAATGAGTAATTAACATTTAATTACATCCCATCAAATAATAAATTTAATTATTACATGTCCACATTAGAAATCATACATTATGGTTTCCTAATCAATGATCAACTATTCATGCCTCTCAAACAATAACAAAACATATATATACAATAATTGCATTTGTAGATATGTTGTTCACCATTGGACCATTTCCAAATGTTAGAATATTTCAAAAAAATCCATTTTGAGTATCACATATTCAAGGTTTCTATAGCTTAAAATCATATTTTAAGTCATAGAAATTTATTTGATTGAAAAACAAAACCAAAACAATTTTGGAAAAAATTAAAGTTGGGTACAGACACAATGAAAATCATGATCGTGGGCTCAAAATTTGAATCATGGTCACGATTCTCTTAATAGAGATGAATAACTTTTGTTCTGATCCACTTGTTCACGGGTGCGACATCATTTACGCAATCGCGATATTTGATTCACAAGTGCCAATTCTGTGTTCGAAAGCATAACATTTGTGTAACAACTCCTTTTCAACCAAATCAAAACCTCCAAAATAACATATACAAAGGTTTTACATAGAAATTATGTGGCTCTGATATAAATTGAAGGAATGGTGGAGCCAAATACAACAGAAGCAAAGTAGTGAGGTGAAATTTCAAACATTTTAAAATTCCACTTCGCCCATTTTTGGTCCAAACATCCATTCAAGCAATCAATCAATTTGTGGGTAAAACACATATACATAGAAAGAAGAAGGAAGAGAAATCATATTACCTCTTAAAGGTTCCTTCTTTCTTTATCAAAGAGCTTCCCAAGTGTGAAGCCTCTAGATCATCCACACCTAGCTCACCTCCAAGTTTCCTTTGGTTTCTTTGTTGTTCTCGAATTCCTCTCTTGGTTGCCCAATTTAGATTCAAGATTCTTACTCAAAAACTTTACAAAGTTAAGGTTTCTCTTTGATTTGTTTTGGACTAAACTCTTTTTTAATTTGCAAGCAATTGTTCTTTTACAAAGAACAAAGAAGAAAATTAGAGATCAAAATAAAATTTGAACAAACACTTTCTTCTTCTTTCTTTCTCTCACTTCTCTCTCTAAAAGTTTCAAATTGATAAAAAATGATGTACACCTCTTATAACATAAAACTTATAGTTTTTATGTCCTTTACAAGACTTAACCATTAAGTCTTTGCACCAAAAGACCATTCCACCCTTTTTAGCTCATCATTGATGAAGAAGGAAAGTTTGACTTTTCTTCTTCAAATGGTGAAATGACTATTTTATCCTTTAGGGGTAAAATAGATATTTTCATTAGCTAAAAAGATGTGATTATAATTTTGACCTTAGTGGAAAATTCTCTAACCCCTAAACTCATCATATGGACTGATGAATAGTAAATTTTCTCTAACCCCTAAATTGCCTCTTTTTCATATCACATATGGGCTTAGGCCACATCTCATGTGTTTAGAGTTTTCACTAAATTTAAAATTAAGTCTTTGATTTAGTCCAAGTCATTTTCAATTTAATCTTCCTCATTTGCATCATATACAAATTAAGATTTAATTGAATCAAAACCTTTTTAGATTAAACATCAAGACATGCTAGGGTCCTTGTAAATTTAATTACATGTATTATTTTACCACTAATTAAATAATTAAACACTTTAATTAATTATTATGGTAAACCTTTTACACTTAGAAAGTGATCACTATTGGGTGTGTGACTGATATCTTTAATCCTCGCTGCAAGTGTATGGATCGATCAAGTAATATAGTAATAAGAGAAAAGTATCATTTCACTGAGGACTAATGGCAATTACTAGCTTAAACTTTGACTATTTTTTAGCATATCATTAGTGGGAGATAATAATTAAAATAAAACAACTAATTTAATTAAATAAAACTAAACTAAGGAAAACAAAGAGAAATTTGCAAAGACAATAATGGCAAAGACTACCTAGATATTGAATCCCCCTAGCCCCTATTTGTAATCATGAATAGTAAACCAATTAAATTAAACATCAAATTGAATTGGCATTCGCAAAATTTAGATTAAAACCTCTCTCAAGCAATCTAATCCTTAATCCCTAAGTAGTGTGTAAGGAATCTCTTCTCAATACACAATTAAATAGTTCATGCATTAGGAACAAGGAATAAAATACCAAAGGGTTTTGTAAGCCTATCTCTAGTGCCCCAGTGAACCCTCAACCCTAATGAGTGTTCTATTCATATCAAGCTTTCTCAAGTCAATAATATGAAAATAAGTATTCAATCAACAAGCATACTATTGTCCATTAGAATTAATCAAATAAGCATCAAAAGGATAAAACAATCAAGGAATGATTTAATTAATGTTAGAACTACTCAATCCATAAAAATAAGGTCTAGGATTCATGGAATATCTAGGTAGAAATAGATTTAGTTCATGCTAGATAAGAAAAATAGAGGAAATAAAGAGGAAGAAAAGAAGCATAAATAATTCATGACCAATAATCTAAGATTCTTCACTTCGATCTTCAATTCTAACTTCAAATCTAGCAGATCCTTGGTCTTTGCCTTCAATTCCTGCTACAAAATCTCTGAATTTCCTTAGAAAATTCAACTCTCTATGATAGAATTTTTTGATCCCCAAAAGTCTATGCAAAAATTACTTATATACTCTGTCAGAACTTCTCCCATGCCCTGCCATATGGTCATGGCCATGGGCATGGGAACGACTTGAAAAATTTGGCTTTACACTGCATTAAGCAGTAGCTTTTCTTCTTGCCATACAGGCACTCCCACTCCCATGAGCTTGGGCGTAGGACAAGCTCTATTTTGCTTTTGCCTCTTCAAAATGCTCCATCTTTCAACTGAACTCTATCATTCTTTTGTATTATCATCTCATGGCATGTCAAAACACAAGGTCCCTGAAAAGAACTAAAAACAACACTAAAATAAACAAATCAAACTCAATTTTAAACATAAATCATAATAAACAAGGAGGTAAAATGTAGGCATTCATGAACTTATCAAATTCCCTCATACTTGAGCGTTTGCTTATCCTCAAGGAAAATGAAGCAAGACAAAAGAATGAAATAAAACCCCCCTACCTTAGGCAATAAAAATCAAATGGTTTATATGGCAATCACTTAGAATCATCATAGCTTTCAAACATGATAGCCAAACTAGGAAACCTTCATGACAAACTTTATAACCTAAAGCTTGCAATCTAGAGTTACAAATGTGAGCAACAAATTCCAAAGCAACTAGAGTTCAAACAAATTAGTCTTTAATGATTTTTCTCCTAGGCGTATGACTATCTCCTTGAATTTTCACTTTTTTTAAAAAAAATCAATTTTTTTCATTTTTCTTTGCATTCTCAAGGAGCTCGACTTGTTTGAACCATCATTCTAGCCTTTTTACACGAGTGTAAATATTTGTGATGCCAACCCCCAGTTACTCAGCTAAATCATGAGTTCAAATGGCTACTAGCAATATTCATAATCTTAACCCTTTATTATTTTAAAAGAGTCAAGAACAGCAGAATAATTTTTAATTTTCAAAGCTCCTTTGCATTTGCTTTTGATTTTCTCTTTATTTTTATGGGAGAATAATTATACAACCTAGGATATTATATTCTACTACCAAAAACTAAAGTAATAATGGAAAATTTTAGTGCTTAAAAATGTAACTAAAGTTGCAAACTTTAGGATTTGCAAAATTCATCAATCCAAAATCCTGATACGGCTACCAAATCCAATCCATAATAAAAGATTAAATCATTCACCATGCATCAACCAAAGCATTGCCATTCAACCACAATTAAAGTATCAACCAAGGAGGGAAAATTTCATGCCATACTATTATCTAAAATCAATTAGCCTGACCCATACAATCAAATAATCGTAAGGCAATCAACAAAACCCCTCTCCCATACTTAAGTAACACATTGTCCCTAGTGTGTTAGAAACAAATAAAAACAAAAAGAAATAGAAGAGAGAGAGAAATGTCCTATTATTGGCATCATTTACAAATTGTAGGAACTCGCTATCATAATCCATGCCATGCTAAATATTGCTACAGACTGAGAAGCATGATAGAAAAAAGGAAAGAGAAAAGATCCAAAAGAATAATAATAGTCATCCAAAACAAAGCAAAATAAAATCAAAAATGAAAATAAATATAATCCTAAATAATGGAGTACAGTAATCTAGAAAATAAGAAGAAAAGAAAAAGAGAAAGATAGAAGAAACTAATCCTCTATAACATCATCACCACCATCATCATCGTCATCAGGACGTCGACTAGAGGTGGAGGTGGTGGTGAAGGTGGTGGCTGCCTGGTAGGTTGGAACCTAAATCTCTGCCAATACTCCATCCATCAAAGATGCTCGGCCTCATAATCAAGCCGAGCCTACTGCTGCTGCATCATTTTTAGCATCTAGGTCTGCCTAGTATAAAGATGCTATTACTGGAGATCAAGACAACCCATCTTGCTCTCCATGTGACACAACTACCACTCTAAATCAGTCATCTTCTGATCATCATCCTCTATAGCCATAATAGAATGGCCCTAGTCTTTGAATGGTGGGCTAGAGGAAAATGGTACAAAAGTGGTGGTAGAAGATCCCACAGGATCGAAAGCGCCAGGCATATCAGCCACCAATAGTGGAGGTATAGTAGGCACATCAGGTACTGGCATTAAAGTCTTCCAAGGATCCAACCATATTAGTATGGGCATGCCCAGACACTTTGGTATACCATCAAGCATCATAGTGGGAAGACCCTCCAAAACTCTCAAGCCTTGAGCCAATCTTGTGATGTATATGGCCCTAAATAATGCGCTTTTAGGGCCCTTCTTGGATTGCTCATAGAAAAAATATGCTAGGGCATAAGCAACATTGCACCAATGGTTCTCTACCATACACATTAAAAAGAATAAATCTTGCTTAGTCACCACACTAGTGCTATCTCGGCGAACACAGATGGTGTATGCCAAATGATTGTGCACCACCCGAAGAGGAAAGGACTGAAAATTAGAAGCCTTGGACACCACTGGGTCATACCCCAATACCTCCGGGGTAAGTTGCTACCATACTGTCTTGGGCACCTCATCATTGGCAAAATCAACATCGACGCCCTTGTAAACATCAGTGGCAAGCTCCAATTGTTGATATAACCCTAATTATTTTCTTGTCAAACTAAAGAGAGTAATAAACTTAAGAGTCAACTCTCAGTATGCAAGCTCAGATATCTCAAATAGTTGCTTCCATCCTAGTTGATTTACTAGTGCCCCAATACTCTTCGATAAGCCAACACTCTCTATAGCCCCCCAATCAAGTTTTCAAGCTAGCTCAAAATCTTCGCTGGCCAACTGCTTAAATTTTGCTCGTGACTCCTTATCCACAAACTGAATGCAAGGGTGATCAATGATGAACATGGTGTTCGGGGCTACTGCTAGTGGTGGGTGGCGAGAACTACCCTCACCTCTTGCTCACTTGGCTAGTATCTTAGCTGGTCATTTGGAAGGTGTGGTTTTCTTTAGTCCTATGGCTATTCACAGAAGCAAATGCACCACTTGAATGAGAATGGAAGAACTTAACTTAAAACTCCTAAAACTTGATTCAATAATACATAATAAGAGTGAATGAGAGGTGATACTCTTTGAATCATGTGTGGGAGAGTGAGAGAAAAGTGAGAGAAAATGGGAGGGTTTTGAGAATGTGAAGGTTTGGCATGATAGATTAAATATGGGCCATATATAATGTCATGGCCATGCCAAAGGCACACCCATGGCTATGGGCATGGCCATGGCATAAATAAATAGGCAACCACTACCTTTTTTTTTTAAAATAATCAATTCACATGAAAAATTACTTTGTCTCACGCCCGTGACTTTGGGCGTGAGTCAGGGCTTGGGACATTATTGGATGGCAAACTACAAATGGTCCTTAGATGATGCCTTATCACACATCTGTGACTCTGGACGTGTGATTTTTCTACCTCTCAAAAATTCTTTGAACTTTGAGCCACCCCTGTGGGCTTGGCTATGACCCAAGGCATGGCAGGCTATTAGAACTATTGACTTTATAGCTCTTGTGCCACGCCCAATGACATAGGCATGTCCCAGGGCATGGCACCATTCTAATCTTCCATACTTAGAAAAATTTCAGGGCTTTTTCCTGCACAACACCACCAAATAAAAGGTGCATTATCCTTATACAAATAAACACAAATAGAAGAAAAGAAAAAATGCTAAAATACTAAAAATGGTGGGTTGCCTCTCACCCAGCACTTCTTTAACGTCGTCTTAGCTAAAGGTTTAGGGTGATTTCTTACCCTTAGTCTTGGAGATTCGTAATCTCCTTCATTTCATTCAATTCACCCCCTAAGTATAACTTGAGCCTTTGCCTATTTACTTAAAATCACTCTTTTCAGGGTGAGTTAACTCAACCATCCCATAAGGAAAGACTTCTTTAATAGTCAAAGCCTAGAATTGTAAAATAGTACCTAATCTCTAGCTTTGAATTCCTTCCTTTACTTAATCAGAGCATCATGCCATCTCTTGGTTCTCTCCTTATATATCCTTGCATTGTCATAAGCTTATAATCTCCATTCATCTAGCTCATTGATCTGCAATTTTCACCTATACTAGCTAGATCAAGATTAACCTATTTCATAGCCTAGTATGCATTATGTTCAATCTCAACATGGAAATGGCAAGCCTTGCCATACACTAGCCTATACGGCATAGTACCCAAGGGAGTTTTGAATGCTATCTTAAATGCCCATAAAGCATTGTCAAATTTCTCAGACCAATCCTTTTTTGATCGCTCTATGGTCTTATCAAGAATTCTCTTGGGCTCCCTATTTGTGTTCTCGACCACTAGTTTGAAGGTGGTAGGAAGTAGCTAACTTGTGTGTAATGCCTAGCCTTTTGAAAACTTTCTCAAGCTGAGCATTATAGAAGTGGGTACCCCTATCACTGATAATAGCCTTGGGTCTACCAAATCAAGTAAACAACTTCTTTAAAAATTTTACTACTACCCTAGCATCATTTTTAGCAAAGGCTTGTTCCTCAGGTAATTTCAAAATATAATCAATAGCTACAAGCACATACTTGTTACTAAAAGAGCTAGGAAACGGTCCAATGAAATTGATGCCCCACACATCAAAAACTTTATAAACCAAAATTCCATTTTGGGGCATCTCATCATGAGATGATATGTTTCCAGTTCTTTGGCAACGATTATAATGTTGCACAAATTCATCATTATCTTTGAACAAAGTGGGCCAATAGAATCCTAATTCTAAAACTTTTTGAGTAGTTCTACTGGTTCCCATATGACCACCAACTGGGCCAGCATGGTAGTGATGAAGAATACTCACTGTTTTAGGCCATGCCATGCCACGCTAGATCATATGGTCCTTACACAATTTAAACAAATAGGGATCCTCCCAAAAGTAGTATTTCATATTGGAAAAGAATTTCTTCTTTTCTTAATAAGAAAACTCTTTGGGGAGTTCCCTAATAGCCAAATAATTTGCAAAATCAACAAACTAAGGTAGTTCAAAGTTAGAATTACTTACCATTCCTACCATGGTGTACAGCTGCTCATCAGGGAAGGTGTCTAAAATGTCTCCCTCTGCAAGTTCCTCCAAGTTTGGGTTCTCCAGGTGAGAAAGATGATCTACTGCAAGGTTTTCAGCTCCTTTTTTATCTTGAATCTCCAAGTCAAACTCTTACAGCAATGGAACCCATTGGATTAACCTTGGCTTTGCATTAATTTTGGAAAATAAGTACCTCAAAGCTGAAGCTCAATGATCTGTATACACTATCACTTTTGACAAGATCAAGTATGATCGAAACTTGTCAAAAGCGAACACAATAGCTAACAACTCCTTCTCTGTAGTGGCGTAGTTTGCTTAGGCCTCATTCAAAGTTTTATTAGCATATTAGATCGGCTGAAAGTGCTTCTCCCTCCTTTAACCCAAAACTACCCCAACTACAAAATTACTTGCATCACACATTAACTCGAATGGTAGATTCCAGTCAGAAGCCACCATGATTAGAGCATGAATCAATTTCTCCTTGAGTGTGTTAAAGGCCTTAAGACAAGCCTCATCAAACATAAACTCCACATCCTTTTTAAGAAGTCTTGTCAGAGGATGAGCAATCTTAGAGAAGTCTTTTATAAATCTCCTATAGAAGCCTGCATGTCCCAGGAAGCTTCTAATGGCTTTGACAGATGTGGGAGGTGGTAGTTTCTTAATGGTCTCTATCTTAGCTTGGACTACCTCAATTCCCTTTCTCAATATCTTGTGCCCTAACATGAGTCCTCCCTGAACCATGAAATGACATTTCTCCCAGTTGAGCACTAGATTTGTTTCCTCACATCTCACTAACACACTCTCAAGATTCTCAAAACAACCATCAAATGAGTCACCATGAATAGAAAAATCATCCATAAACACTTCATTATATCCTCGATCAACTCATTAAAAATTGCCATCATGCACCATTGAAAAGTGGCTAGTACATTACATAACCTGAATAGCATTCTCTAGTATGTGAATGTTCTATAAGGATAGGTGAAGGTTGTCTTCTCCTAGTCTTCTAGGGCAATAAGAATTTGAAAGTAGCCTGAAAGACCATCAAAAAAGCAATAGAACTCATGACCAGACAACTTCTCCAACTTTTGGTTGATGAAGGGCAGTGGGAAATGGTCTTTTCTTGTTGCTTCATTCAACCTCTGATAGTCAATGCAAACCTCCATCCTGTGACTATTCTTATAGGGATGAATTCATTATTCTTATTAGGCACTACTATCATCCCTTCTTTCTTTGGTATTACTTGAACCAGGCTCAATTAAGAGCTGTTTGAAATTGGGTAAATGATCCCTGCATCAAGTAGCTTAATTACTTTGGCTTTCACCACCACTTTCATCTTTAGGTTTAACCTCAGTTGTGATTGCACCACTAGCTTAAACTCATTCCCCAACAAAATCTTATGAGTACAATAGGATGGACTAATACCATTGATGTCTGCTATCTTCTAAGCTATCACACTCTTGTGCTTTTTCAACAACTCAATGAATTTAGCCTTCTGCTCGAAAGACAAACTAGCATTCAAAATAATCAGCAATTGTCTCCCTTTTGCCAAATATCCATACTCAAGATGATCTATGAGGGGCTTGAGTTCCAAAATAGGTGGATTAACCATGGAAGGCTTCATCTTTTCTTCCTTGGACATATCAATTATTTCATATGCCTGACTCTTGAATGGCTTGCTTACTTCAAGATAAGCTAGTTGCTCCATTGCTTATGGATTCTCAAGACTTTCCTGCACCAAACATAACTCAAAGGGATCCTTGGAAACAATGTTAGTAATAAAATTTATGGTTTCATGCTCAAACAATATCATTGCATGAATCTACCTCATCAAGTGCAAGTGGGTGCTTCATAGCATTAGGAATATGAAAAACAACTTTCTCACTAACCACTCTCAAAGTCAAAGTACCATGATGGAAATCGATAAGGGCACGGGATGTATTTAAAAATAACCTACCAAGGATAAGCAAAATATCTGCGTCTTCATCTATATCGATGATAACAAAATCATTGAGGAAAATGAAATCCCTAACTTTTACCAACACATCCTCTAGGATACCATGAGGGTAACTACTGACTTATTGGCTAATTGAATTGTCATAAGTATTGGTTTAGGTTCTCCAATACCCAATTCCTTAAATACCTTGTAAGGCATAACACTTATGCTAGCCCCTAAGTCAGCCAAAGCACTTTCTATTTAAAGATTACCTATGAAGCATGGAATATTGAAACTACTAGTGTCTTTTAGTTTCTTAGGTAACCTTCTTTGCAAAATTATTGAACTCTTTTCCAACAAATGCACCAAAGACACTTCTTTAAGCTTCCTTTTATTAGAAATAAGGTCTTTTAAGAATTTAGCATATTTGGGCATTTGCAATAAAGCTTCAGCAAATGGAATATTAATATGAAGTTGCTTAAAAAGTTCAACAAACTTGCCAAACTAAGCATCAATTTTGTCCTTGTGCAAACGCGTAGGGTACGGCACTCAAGGTTGATACTCTCTTACCATCAAGGTAGGCTCTTGTGTTGCTTTTTCTTTCTCTTTCTCCACTACTGCCTTCTCTCCTTATACAACTTCCTTCTCAGCTTCTTTATCATTGGCACCATATGCCTCTACCTCGTTCTCAACCACCTCTTGTTCTTCAACAACACCCCCCTGAACCTATTTGCCACTCCTCAAGGTAATTGCCTTTAGTTCCTCCTTTGGATTTGGCTTAGTGTAGCTAGGCAAACTATCTTGAGGTCTCTTACAAAGGATTTTGGCCATTTGCCCTACTTGATTCTCAAGATTATAGAGGGAAGTTTATTAATTCCTAAGGGTGGTCTCTGTTGCTTGGAACCTCGATTCAGAAGCAGCTACAAATTTTTCCATCATTTCCTCCAAATTGCTTTTTATAGGAGGAGGAGCTTGGAATCCCACATTTGGTTGCTAAAATCCCAGTGGAGGTCTTACGGCATTTTGGTTGCCCCATGAGAAATTTGGATGATTTCTCCACCCCAGATTATATGTGTTGCTATAGGGTTTATTTTGCTGCCTTTGAGGAGCATTTCCAACATACTCAACTTGCTTCATTTTGGCAAGATTGCTGCCACTTTGACAATCATGACTTTGGTGTCCACCCCCACACCAATCACAAAATAGAACTTGTGCTTGCTTCCCTAAGGATCAAACTAGGGAGTCCATTTTTCTGTTCATAGCTTCAAGCTAGGCTGTCAATGTAACAATTAGGTCTACCTAATGTGAACCACCCCCTCCAATCCTTCTCCAATCTCTAGGGACTTGCCACTAATAGTTTATGAGAGCTATGTCTTCAATCAAATCCCTTGCCTCTTCAGGTGTCTTCTTATTTATGGAACCACCGACCATCACATTAATAGACTACTTGTTTGCATAATTCAAACCATTGTAGAAGGTTTGAATAGAGAGCCATAGTGGAAGGCCATGATATGGACACCTCCTCAGGAAATTTTTAAATCTCTCCTATGCATCATAGAGGGTCTCACCATCTTGCTGACAAAAGGAAGAAATGTCATTCATCAACTTGGCGATCTTGGATGGTAGGAAGCATTTTTCTAAGAACTTCTCTACCAATTGACCCCATATAGTAAAAGTGTCAGCTGGGAAAGACTTGAGCCACTTCTTTGGTTTGTCCTGGAGTGAAAAAGGGAAAATCTTAACCTAATCGCATCATCTAAGACATTTTTTATCTTGAATGTATCACAAATTTCTAAAAAGTTATCAAGATGAGTGTTAAGGTCTTCATTTGGAAGCCATCAAATTGGCAAGTCTGCTGCACCATTTGTATCACATTTGGCTTGATTTCAAAGTTGTTTGCAACAACTATCATCCTTTATATTCTTGAATCGGCCCCATTGAGTGTGGGCCGTGCATACTTTTGCATGGTCCTTGGCTAGTGTTCTGCCATTACTTCAACCTGAATATATGTCATCCAAATCTACTACCTCTTCTACCAAAGCTAGTTCCCACTCCTCTTTTGCTTTTGTCTCAAATTTCTCTCTAGCTCTGAAACAAATTCAAGTAGATTAGAGGAACTGGCTCTAGTCATAAACAGAAAAAGGTACCTAAAATGACAACAATTAAGAAAGAACAATTATTAAAAACAAACAAAATAAAAGCTAAATCAATAACCTCTATTATGTTGCTAATAGTGTCAATTAGTCCCTGGGAACAATGCCAAAAAAAGTTGATGTCTTTAAACCTCGCCGCAAGCACACAGGTTAATCAAGTAATATAGTGATGAGAGAAAAGTATCGTTCCACTGAGGACTAATGGCAATTACTAGCTTAAACTTTGACTATTGTTTAGCAGATCATTAGTTGGAGATAACAATTAAAATAAAACAACTAATTTAATTAAATAAAATAAAACTAAGGGAAACAATGGGAAATTTACAAAGAAACTAATGGCAAAGACTACCTAGATACTGAATCCCCCTAGCCCCTATTTGTAATCCATGAATAGTAAACCAATTAAATCAAACATCGAATTGAATTGGTGTTCCACAAATTTACCTCTCTTGAGCAATCTAATCCTTAATCCCTAGGTAGAGTGTAAGGAATCTCTTCTCAATACATAATTAAATAGTTTGTGCATTAAGAACAAGGAATAAAATACCAAAGGGTTTTGTAGGCCTATCTCTAGTGCCCCAATCAACCACCCTCAACCCTAATAAGTGTTCTATTCATATCAAGCTTTCTCAAGTCAATAATATGAAACAAGTATTCAATTAACAAGCATGTTATTGTCAATTAGAATTAATCAAATAAGCATCAAAAGGATAAAACAATCATGCAATGATTTAATTGATGTTAGAACTATTTAATCCATACAAATAGGGCATAGGGTTCATTGAATATCTAGGTAGACACAAATTTAGTTCATGCTAGATATGAAAAACAGAGGAAATAAAAAGGAAGAAAAGAAGCCCAAATAATTCATGATGAATAATCTAAGATTCTTCGCTTCAATCTTTGATTCTAACTTCAAATCTAGTGGATCCTCTATCTTCACCTTCTATTCCTGCTGCAATACCTTTGAATTACCTCAGAAAAGTTGGCTCTCTATGATAGAATTTTTCAATCCCTAAAAGTCTGTGTAAAAATTACTTATATACTCTATCAAAACTTCTCCCATGCCCTGCCACACACTTGTGGCCATGGATGTGGGAACGACTTGAAAAATTTGGCTTTGCGCGACATCAAGCAATAGCTTTTCTTCTTGCCACATGGGCACTCCCACGCTCATGAGCTTAAGGGCAGGATAAGCTCTGCTTTGCTTTTACCTCTTCAAAATGCTCCATCTTTTAACTAAACTCTATCATTCTTTTGTATTATCAACTTATAGCATGTCAAAGCACAAGGTCCCTGAAAAGAACTAAAAACAACACTAAAACAAACAAATCAAACTCAATTTTAAACATAAATCATGATAAACAAGGAGGTAAAATGTAAGCATTCAAGCACTTATCAGTGACTTTCTAGGTTCATATCTAATTAGTAATGGGAATGAGAAAACATTTTTCTCTACTGATGTGAAATCCCCACTTCACACTTAGTGCCATAAATCGTGAGTGACAACTAGCATTCCATATCATGACTACCTAATTAGAAATGAATATTTATAGTTGATAACTTTAAACATCACATGAACCATTGATCATAAATTATCATGCACTAGAATTCCTTCATCAAAGATCCTAATCTTGGCTAGGTTAATGGTTTATGTCAAACCTTAATGTGTCTCGATTCTATGTCCTTGTCTTTGTTTTAATTCTTAATGAGATTAGATTCCTTCTTGAAACTCTTTCTAGTGAATTTGTTTGTCCTAGCCAGGAGCTTTAATTATCAAGAATAACCAGATAGCATAGGATCTTAACCTCGTTTACTCGAGGTAATGAATTCTATCTTAGCGATCACTTACCTCCATACATAACAAATTAGAACTATCATATGCCATATATCCATACATTAATAGTATGTCTATGTAAGCAGTAATAAATGGTAACTACCTATGTATGAGATATAGTATCCCTTAAGTCAAAGGATTATATGTACTATTATGACCTAGATGATAAATAATTGACAAGTAGTAAAACCCCATATTATTATCATCTAACATCACAGTTTGACTATTCATCCTATGAATATTCGCATGTTTGTATCAACATCACATGTCAAGCAGCATGAGACTCATTGCCTCCATAATTATTTGTATCACATATTGATTATAGAAAACAAAATAAAGGTGATGGTCTTTTGGAATTATTGATGCCTAGCCATTAATCCTATGACCATGAACATATTTAAAATATTTGTATAAGAGTGATCTGCCTGCCATATTCTCAACACTTGAGAATAGATCCTCTTACAAATACTTAAGGACTATATTCAATAATATGAAACCCTTTTCACATTATGAATATATTTATTATGCCATTGGAAATTAATATCTACTATTACATAACTATTATATAGCTCTTAGGGCACATACTGCAATCAGAAAGGCCATCATAAGGTGAAGAAGGTACCCTTTTACTATAAGGACATACCTTACTGACCAAAAGCGAAGTGCTCATACTAGAAGTAAAAGTTAGAGTCCGGAGGGATGAGTGAGCTTGCAATAATTAAAGAGACATAAGTTATAAGAAAAGATGCAAGGAGCATGAACAAAGTTCTTTTAAATCCTCATCTCACAGCAAAAGTTGAGATGACCAAGAGGTAACTAGTTAGAGAAATACATAAGATATTAGGGAAACAGTCAAGAAATTCCTAGACGAGCTCACTTAGTATATAGGAAGGAAGTCGATGATAAAAGGCTCAAGCTAGTAGTAAAATCTCTTTTTACTAGGTCAATCCAGGAATATAAGATGCATAGTAAGTCGAAACCTCCAACATTGAAAAAATATAGCAGAGAGATAGATCCTAGAGTCCATATGATGCACTACAAACATATAGTTGTGAATCCTTAATTTTACACCCTCATCACCTGGCCACAGCTTGACACCTGCCAAGATTAGTGTGCTATGCAGACCCAGTATGGTGGATACTTAAGTTTTAAACACTAGCACTTTTCCTACCTTGATCGAACCTTCTATACTATATAGTATTTTTTCAAAACTAGCTGGATCTTTTCTCAAACTGACTGTTTAATTATTTTAAAATTAATTTTGTGTCTATTGAAGTTGACTGGTGAATTTTCTAAACTCCAAGAAATTGACCTAGAAGCCTCAGAATCTAACCTAAGCAAAAAGTAGAACTTCAACTGGCACACCCATCAAGACATAGGGAGGCACCAGCAGTGGCTCCAGGGGTGCGGGCACTACTTCCCTTTTTACTGTCCCCAAAATGCTCCCAACCTGATTTTTCAGCATTTTTTCAGCTATACCCTTTTGGTCTTTTCACTTTTCCACTTATCAAATTACCCTTACCCCTATTTTCCTATAAATGCCCTCTTATTTTCTTTATTTCTCAACACATCCCTTGAGTTAGAATTGATAGATATTCTCTAATTCCTCCCTTCTTCTCCCTCCAACCACTCTCTAATTAATTAATTAATCTTTTTAATTAATTAATTTCCTCACCCTAACCAAATTAATTAATCTTTTTAATTAACTAAAACTCTCTTTTTTTAATTAAAATTAATTAGTCAATTAATTAACTAGTTAATATTTTTAATTAATTAATTAATCACTTTTCAAAATCAAATTAATCATTTTCTTAATCCACCTTTCATGTGAATTAATTAATTAATCTTTTTAATTATTTAAACCATCTATCATTTTCATCATATTAATTAGTTAATTAATCTTTTTAATTAATTAATTAATCTCCTAGTCAATCCAATCACTTGGTCTCGATAAAAGGAAACTTCAGTTTAGTAAAACTCTCTGCCCTCCAAAACCAAAGGTATCAACCTTTTTCTCTCAAACCAAATCAAATCAATCAATCCAATCAACCCCTAAACCCCTCCAATCAACCCCAATACCTCTATGCTTGGAAGCGACTCCCTTAGAAAGCCAAATCAAGTTTGCAAGGAAAACCTCAACTCAATGATGAACCTGTGTCAAGGAACCTTGGTATGTCATGAATAAGTAAAGTAATTAACTTTGAAAGTTCAAGTTTTTTATTCTAATCCAAGAACCAGATTTGAGAAAACTCTCACAAGCTCAAACCTTAAATTTGGGGAAATCAACTTCTATGTCTTTTTATTGATAAAATAGCTAACTATTTATAGTGTTACAAAAACCCTAATTTAGACTTAGCTAAGGATTAGGAAATCTTCCTATTAAGGATTCCTAAATAAGAAAGGAAACTGATTGCTAAACAAGAAATTAATCTAAATTTATTTTGGGCTTTGAACCTAACATAAATAGGCCCAAAACTTGCTAATTACATAAGCAAACTTAATTTAATTGAATATGGGCTTATATTATATTGATAGGGGCCTAAAAACATTAAAAACTAAAGAAAATTAATTAAATTCAAAAATAAAATGAAGCACACAATAGCCTACACGCCCATGGACATACCCATGTTCCAAGGCATGTTGCATTCTGCCCCTTTTGGATTTTCTCTCCCGTGGATCATGTATGAAGCTTAAACTTCCATGTTTTGCCTTTTCCAATCCTTTTTATATAATTCATCAATGTTGAAGCTTCCTTGAATGCAATGCTTTCCAAAAGTGATGCTCATTATGCAAGTATTCTTGATAACATTATAGAAAGCTTTGTATTTCTTTGGATTCCTCCAAAAAAAGCCATTGACCATGAACTGAAGCTCTATTGATTCTCTTCCCATACTAGCTTGATGAAAAGGACAGACTTGAAGAACCTTTTTGAAATCATTATCATGCATACGTCAGAGATCTTCTTGCAAGGCATCTTGATTCTCATCATTCCCACCCTCTTCAAAAGGATTCATCCTCAAATCTTGACTTGAACAACTAAAATTAAGGAATGTTTTTATCATACCATCTTGATGAGAATCAGGATTCCTTGCAAGAATCCTACAAATATTTGCAAGATAAAGATTTCAAGAAGGTTCTTCAAGGTTGTCATTTCTACCAAGATAGCCTACAAAGATATGCAATCCAGCCATTGTACATGATTAGTGAATCATCCAAGAAGAATATGAGATTGTATGAAGTTTCCTATAAATCAATCAAGGATATTTGGATCATGAGCTTTGCATATGGATCCAATTGTAGTCAAGGAAGCTTCAAGGACTTAATCAATCTATTCAAGCCCAATGTGAAGATGAAGAGGCCAAATTACATTTCTATTTGCTTGGGCCTAATCTATTCAAGTGTTCACAAGGCTGCCATTCTTCATTCAAATTGGACCCTTTATATTTGGGCTTTTGAAATTCAATTTATCATGTTTTATTTAGTGTTTGGATTGCTTATGTTATGTATACAGCCCAAGAGTTGTTTAAACTACTTTATTTTCATGTTTTAATTAGTTTTGGGCCTATTTTATGTTAGGTCAAAAGCCCATCCAAATTTCATAGTTTAATTTATTAGATTTCAGTTTCTAGTTAGGAAATAGCTTCTCTTTTATAGGAAGGATTCCTAACTTGTTTTAGAATTCAATTCTAGCTTAGTCATCATTTAGGAATTAGTTTCTAATTAGGAATCTTCAATCCTTGTTTAGGAAGATTTCCTATTCCATAGTTGATTTAATTTATATAAACTCAACCATGTAAAAAGAAGTGAAGTTATGATCAATAAAAATTCATTTTTCTTAAGAGTGTGATCTTTTGGTTTTGATTCTTGCTTGAATCAAGTTCGTACAATTAAAGCTAATTACTTTGTGTGTATTTATTTCAAGGTTCTCTTCCACGAGTTTGGTATTGTGTCATAGAGATCATTATCTAAAGGTGATCATTTTCCAAGGTGCTCTATCACAGGTTAGATTTGGGTCACGAACTTGGGGAAAACTTGATTTAGCTTTCCAAGAGTTGCTTCCAAGCGTAAAGATAATTAGGTCTCAAGTTTAATATACTTGGGGTTTGTATCAGTCTGGTATCAGAGCTTAGGCTCTAAATCAAGTTATATCTTTCCATTTCATTTGTGTTTTCCAATTTTGTTTGTGTTTCTTATTTTCGTTTGTCTTTGTGTTCATTAAATTCCTTTTTTTTTCATCTTGTTAACTTTGTTTGTTCATGTTTCAAGTTTGAAAATAAAAAAAAAAAAAAATTGTTTTACCTTCTTTGATTCGTGTCTTATTTTCATTCATCTCTTTATTTCCTATCCTATTTGTATTTCTATTCCTTGTTTCTTTGGAAGTTCAAAACCATACTTGCTTAGGGAACCAATTCAAATTCAAGAAGAAAGAAGGGAGCACTCACCCAAGCTTGAAGACTTCAAATTTGGTTTGACTTCTTGTATTTAATCTTCAATTTGTTAGTTAATTTTCCTTTCAATTTGTTGCTGTAATTATAAAAGGAAAAAAAAAAGGAGAAAATCAGAATTTAAAAGAAAAGCAAAAAAAAAAGAAGGAAAATTCATCCAAAAAGAAAAGGAGAAGTAAAAAGTGTTAAAATTTGACTTTTTGGTGTATTTATAGAAGTTATTTGGTTCCTAAAGTGAAGAGGACAAGAAAAAAAGCAGATTTTCAAGATTATACAAGAAGAATCAAAGATTTTAGTATTCTTTTGGTTTGACTTTTCCAATCCTATTTTCATTATGATTTCTTTCAAATTTAACCTTTTCCTTATTTGTCTCGGTTTTCTTTTTATTTCAATCCTTGTTCATGTCTCATTAGGTTCCCTAATCACATCAGGATTCCTATATTGTTTTCCTAGTTCTATTAGGATTTTAACTTTTGTCTTCCAATTTCAATTAGGATTTCTATTTCTATTTTTCTTTGTCAAAATTCTAATTTTGTTTTCCTAGTTCAATTAGGATTTTTGGTTTCCTAATGTCATTAGGATTTCTTATTTCTTGTTTCATTTAGAGTCTTTGGATTTTATTCACATTGTAATTTAGTATGATTGTGTTAATTTGATTTTTGCAATTAATCTTAGCAAGAGATTTGAGTGGAAAAAGGCTAAGTTTGAGCACATTTAGAGAAAAACCATTGATTGAGTGTAAAACTAAACACGAGTGAACTTGAGTGACAAAATTACTTGAGTGAAACACGTGAGGGAGTGAAGTGAGGAAATTATTCTCTACTTTTACTAACTTTATTTTGCGGCTTAATGATGAGTGGAACCTAAGGAAATCCACATGGGGAAATAGATAGATTCCAAGCCTTACATGATTTGCTTCAAGCGATTGAGAGAAGGACCAATGAAAGAATGGACCAACTTGAACAAAGAAGTGTGGAGATAATGGACTAGTTAGGATCTTCATTCATGAGGGGACAACCATTAAATTTCCCTAGACAAGCTAGGCGTGTACCAAGGAGAGTGCGGGATGAGGTTAAAGATGAAACTAAGTTACTTAGTGATGTTGATGAAGAAGAAGAAGTGAGGCCAAGAGCTAGACAAGATGACAGCAATGGTGCAATAAAACTGAAAATTCCAACATTCCATGGAAGAATAGATCCCGAAGCATACTTAGATTGGGAAACGAAGATTGAATTAGTGTTCGATTGTCATAACTACACTGAATCCAAGAAATTGAAGCTTGCAGTTGCTGTATTTGATGGATACGCCATTACTTGGTGGGATGATTCCAAGCAAAAGCGAAGAAGAAATAAAGAAAGACCCATCGAAGAATGGAGGGACTTAAAAGCAATCATAAGAAGAAGATTTATACCAAGTCACTATTATAGGGAGCTGTACAATCATCTTCAAAACCTAATTCAAGGGTCTAAGAGGGTTGAGGAATACTACAAGGAGATTGAGGTAGCCATGATTTGAGCAAATGTGGAAGAAGATAATGAGGCTACAATGTTAAGGTTCCTCAATGGGTTGAATAAGGAGATTGCAAATATGGTTGAGCTACAACCATATACAGAGCATGAAGATTTGCTTCATCTTGCTTTGAAGGTTAAGAAGCAATTAAAGAAGAGAAATACCAATCAGCTATCTACCTCCTACAATGCACCATTCAAATCAAATTGCAAAAAAGATGACAAGGCTTTTCCATCCAAGCCTAAGGTCAATTCCAAAAAAGCTCTAAAGATGCTCTTCCCAAGCAAAGACAAAGGTAAAGCTATGCCTTCTAGTTCTGGAAATATTATATGCTTTAAATGTCAAGGTGTAGGTCATTACAAGAAGGATTGTCCAAACAAGAAGATAATGTATATGCAAGATGGGGAGTGCTATTCGGCAATTAACGAAGAAGCTGAAGAAGAAAGAATGCCACCTTTGAAGATGCAAGTGACAAAGAGGAGGACAATCTACCTGAAATAGCTAAAGGTGGGAGGTCTCTTATTATAAGGAGATCGTTGAACATGCAAGTCCAAAATGATGATAATGTGCAACAAAGGGAAAATCTGTTTCAAACTAGATGCCTTGTAAAAGATAGAGTTTATGATGTTATCATAAATGGGGGCAGTGTAATCAATGTTGCAAGTACTACTTTAGTTGAGAAACTAGGGTTACCTACTACTAAGCATCCTCACCCTTATAAACTAAAATGGCTTAATGATTGTGGAGAAATTAGGGTAACAAGGCAAGTTCTAGTAGCTTTCAAGATAGGTTGATAAAATGATGAAATTTTATTTGATGTTGTGCCTATGCAAGCAGGTCATCTATTGTTGGGATGCCCCTGGTAATTTGATAGAAGGGTGATGTATGATGGCTACAGCAATCACTACTCTTTTGAAAAGGATGGAAAGAAGATAACTCTTGCACCACTTTCACCTAGAGAAATCTATAAGATTGAGTTGAGAAGAATTCAAAAGGAGAGAGAAAACAAGAGTGAAGAAAAGACTGTGAGTGATGATGTGCCAAAAGAAAAAGAGAGTGTAAAAGTAAAAAGAAAAAAAATTGGAGGAAAGAAAAAGAAAGAATGATTATTTAAATAAAGAAAAACAAGTTTGTATGAGTGAAAAAGAAAAGATGGCTTTGTTTACTAACAAACTTACTTTTTCTTTGTCTAATTTTCTTGTTTCTTTCTTTCAGGATTTTAAGGAAGGATTGTCATCGAGCAAATGAGATGTAAATTCTACAATCCTAATAACCACAAAGAATGGAGCTAAGATAAGAATTATGTTTGGAAAGACTTGCTTACATGTGTTGATTGTACAAGTTCCTATCTATAGGCATAGAGCTTTGAGCTTTGATGAATTGGCCCTCAAGTTGTAATCTCAAGGTAAGTATTGTGATATCTCTTCAAATTGTAATTCTAATTCTTGTTTCCTTCATGTAGGTATGGATTCGAGGTCGAATCATTTTAAGGAGGGAGGGAATGATGAGAATTAAGATTCCTTGCAAGAATCCTACAAATATTTGCAAGATAAAGATTTCAAGAAGGTTCTTTAAGGTTGTTATTTCTACCAAGATAGCCTATAAAGACATGCAATCCAACCATTGTACATGATTGGTGAATCATCTAAGAAGAATATGAGATTGTATGAAGTTTCCTATAAATCAATCAAGGATATTTAGATCATGAGCTTTGCATATGGATCCAATTGTATTCAAGGAAGCTTTAAGGACTTAATCAATCTATTCAAGCCCAATGTAAAGATGAAGAGGCCAAATTACATTCCTATTTGCTTAGGCCTAATCTACTCAAGTGTTCACAAGGCTGCCTGTCACATCCCAACCTTATGAGATACGACGGTCCTAGAACATGGGGAGACATAAGGTCACCCACGCCCGTAGAACCCATTAACATATAACAATCATGCCTAGGATCTTACAGAACCTTCTTCATTAACTCATTTAAAACATTTAGATAAATACCATAATTTGTGAAAGACTTAAAGTAAATCATTACATATAAAATCCATAAGGAAAATAATATAAATCTCTATAAGTATCAATTAACATTCCCGAAGCATCTAAAGACAAGACTTCATAAACATAGTATTATTGATAACTCGGACAAGGAATCCCCCAAGCAAAGTAGAATGCTTGAGCCATCACCTTGCCTCCTCACATTTGCTCACCTGGAACCACACAAGGAAAAGGGGTGAGATAGATGATCTCAATGAATAAACAAAAAGGCACATACATTATCACATAATCCTTTTGAAAGGAAACACATAGCTTATGCACATAGTTCATGGTTTATAACTCATGAATTAGGTTGCACTTTAGTAAAGGTTCAATTTAGCAAGTTTTGTAGAAATCACACTTATAACACTTATGGAGTGAAGACGCTACTCAATTCACTCCAAACACATCGAGGAGAGGTGGCCTTTGCCAAATTCCAACTCCCATCACTTAGAAAGTGTGAAGCTGATCAGGCTCCATGGCTAGAACCGCCCCTTCTAGCTGAGGTGGATACACTACCCCTATCCATCGGGTTAAGACCATGTGCACAGGTTCCGATGAATACCCACATCGGCACGAGGATTCTGCATAAAGGGTAAAGGTACCATAGCTGGAGCTATTGGTAAACATAATTAACAATATCACATATGGCGACAATAACATGTATTTCAATAACAATAGTAGTTTGGCTTTCAACAATCATACAATGAAAGTGTAGTTCCAGAAAGAATACAAGTTAGGGTGTCATCCACAAAAAATTCTCATTTGGATAAACAAAATAGTTTTGGACCAAATGTCCTTTGGCAACCCAAGCTTACCAAGAAATCATAAAATTTAAAAAAAAGTAGAAAGAACTTGGGTTTCAAAGATCACAAGGGTTCACATAACAATATATCACATTCTTGTAACACAACATGATGTTGTTCACATTTGTAGCAAGAACATTGTGTTTACTCACCTTGGGGTTCCTTTGCTCCTAGTACTCGTAGTCCCCTTACACTTCTAAGGCTCCTCAAACCCTAACATAATATTTGATTTAATACTTAGTATTAATTTACTCATGATGTTCCTATCCCATAACTACCCATGTACATATAACATACACATACACTTAGAGTCCACATATAGGTGTACTCATCACTTGCACATATCACGTTGACTTAAAAGTCTTGCATACTTAGGCCTTATAGGCTCACATGAAAACATATTGCAATCATATCAATACCTTTTTAAGGTCATCACATTATCATTACCCCAATATCAATTCACTTGTCAATTATCTTAGTTCACTTTACACTTCCATACATGTCAACTTAACAATTAATCCTTCAAACATCATATTTAACTCTTATGATCCCTTTTACTTCATTAACTCGTAATCATATATTCATCATTAAGTCATCATGACATCTAGTTCCAAGTTCCTTAATCACATTTGCATTCTAACCACAATACAAGGTTAAGATACCTTAAGTATACCATAATGCATTTAGCTCATCTAGGATCATACCTTCAACTAACATGCAATTTCATCATCTATTATACATACATACATGTCAACATTCACCAAGACACATCACATAAAATTTATAAACATTTGGACACAATTGTTCATGTAGGCCGAATGCATCATTAAGGTGAAAACCAAATTCTTCTTCTTTTCGTGTTTTCCGTCTATTTCAGAAATATGTAAAAATGTAGTTTGAACCAAGATTTTTCATGTAAACATAACAAAAATCATTTTAGAACTTAAATCCATAAGAATCGGCCACTATTGGTGCCATTAATATATAAAAATTCAATCTTTTGCATTATAGTGCACAAAACATGAGTTTTCTTATTTTCAGTATTTTCCAGTCATTTCAGAAATATGCAAACAAGTTGTTTAAACCATTATTTTTCATTAAATCATTGAAAATATTAGTTTAGAATACATTCCTCAATGAATTGGCAGCCATAGGTAGAGTTTATACAAAAAAAATTCCAAGTTCAAGGGCTTAGGTGAAAAATCATGAGTTTCCGCACTTTCCGCGCATTTCATTTATTTCAGCGATAAACAGACACATGATTCAAGTCATTATTTTTCATCTAAACAAAACAAATATCATATTAGAACATCAATTCACACAAATCAGCGGCCATGTATTCATGAAAGAATAAAATTTTCTAATTTCCAAATCCTAACACGAAAACCTTGAACTCCTTTGTTTTTCGAAACTTTTCGGTCATCGCAGAAATATGCAGAAATATTATTTCATGCAATATTTTTCATCAAAACAAATCAAAAATTAGTTTAGAATGCAAACAAGTACAAATAGCCTAGCACACCCCCCCCCCCACCCCCCCCCCCCATGATGTTTATGCAATAAAATTGTGATTTTAAGTTATAGAATTCACCTTTGGAGGAATCTTGCGGAAACAATCGTGTTTTCGATAGAAAATAAATTTTCTCTCCCAAAAATTCACTCAAACAGAATTGAATATGTAGAAATTAGTAATCAAATAGTTCAAAATAATTTTTCCATAATTTATTTCATAGAAAACAGTTTAGAAATCAAAAGAGAATAAAAACTTACGATTACGGTCAAGAAATCGCGAAACAATAAAGTGTTTTCGATATTTCGGTAGAGGGAATTATTTTGAGAGGTTTTTCTGCCATAATACAGAAAGAATAAGGGAATGGCTACTGGAAAACCCTTGCCGGCTGAAAATTAGAATATATATTAGGGTTGGAGTGGAATTTCCACTTTTACCCTTAATGAAATAGGTTATGAGCATTTTTGTGTAATGGGCTTTTGGGTAATTGGGCTCTTTCTTTAAAAATTTCAGCTGAAAGGATTTAAAATAAAAATAATATTTTTCTTTTTAATTCTGGAATATTTCTCTCAAAAATATTTATTTAAAAATATTTGAAAAATACCCATAAAATTATTTTATGCTTAAAAATTATTTTATGCATGAAAATTCATTTTATTTAAAATAAATTCTTTTATGCAAATGCATTTCATGTAAATCATTTATTTCACATTGGCAACACATATTATGCATATTAAAATTAATTTAATATGCCACATACTCATCAATCACTTAGATCACAAATTTTCACACAAGCACACACTTAACCTTATAGATTCTAATTCAAGCAATCTATCACAAAAATTCCTAGGGTGGGTGTGGGTTGTTACACTGCCATTCTTCATTCAAATTGGACCCTCCATATTTGGGCTTTTGAAATTCAATTTATCATGTTTTATTTAGTGTTTGGGCTACCTATGTTATGCATACAGCCCAAGAGTTGTTTAAACTAGTTTATTTTCATGTTTTAATTAGTTTTGGGCCTATTTTATATTAGGTCAAAGGCCCATCCGAATTTCATAGTTTAATTTATTAGATTTTAGTTTCTAGTTAGGAAATAGCTTCTCTTTTATAGGAAGGATTCCTAACTTGTTTTAGAATTCAGTTCTAACTTAATTATTATTTAGGAATTAGTTTCTAATTAGGAATCTTCAATCCTTGTTTAGAAAGATTTCCTATTCCATAGTTGATTCTAATTTAGGGTTAAGCCTTTATATAAACTCAACCATTCATGTAAAAAGAAGTGAAGTTATGATCAATAAAAATTCAGTTTTCTTAAGAATGTGATCTCTTGGTTTTTATTCTTGCTTGAATCAAGTTCATATAATCAAAGCTAATTACTTTATGTGTATTTATTCCAAGGTTCTCTTCCACGAGTTTGGTATTGTGTCACAGAGATCATCATCCAAAGGTGATCATATTCTAAGGTGCTCTATCACGGGTTGGATTTGGATCGTGGACTTGGGGAAAACTTGATTTAGCTTTCCAAGGAATTGCTTCCAAGCGTAAAGATAATTGGGTCTCAAGTTTAATATACTTAGGGTTCGTATCACATCTTCATGTTCTTGTTCATCTTCTTGGATAACTAATTAAACTACATCTTGTGCTTCCTTCAAGATTTCTAGATGAGTATTGATTATTGAAACCTCTTCATAAACAACAACAGCGTCTTGTTGTTTATCACCAATTGAAGAATCATACTTCATAGTCAATAAGTCACTAGCATAAATCCAATCAGCTTCACATATAGCTTGAACCAGCCTAGCTATGATGACTTCAACCTCTTCATCTTTATTCTTCATCTTCTCCAATGGTGGCTTGGATGTGTGCTTTCTTTTATCTTCATCAACTTGTTAATGTCATCTTGGAAGTTTCCTAGAGGACTTTTGAGCTTTTGGTTGTCATCCCCTTGTGAGTGTACTTTTAAGCCTCTCAAATTGATTATGAATTCTATCAAATTTTCTTTTCATGGCTTAACATTATTTGAGGATCACATCCACATCTCTAAGGTGAAATCTTCTCTGAAATTCATTCCACTTTTTGTCCATCTTTTTGTTAAGTTGTTCTAGGAACTTTGCTCATCATCTTTATCTTTGGTACTCATGGTGAAAACCTGAAAAGAATGTTAGTAAAGCAAAACCTCACTTCATTCCCTCATGTGTTTTACTCAAAAAATAGATGACACTCATGTTCACTTGTGTTTATTATCACACAAATCAATAGGCTTTTCTATAGATAAACTTACACTCTTGCCTTTTGCATCTTAATTCTCTCTTATAATTCTTACAAGAGCCAATTTCCAAACTACACAGAAATTATTTTTTTTTAATTGCTCAACAATTAACTAAGATTTAGAAGTGAAATTGACACGAATTAAGGCAAAATAGAAATGAGAATACCTAAAACAATAACCCTAAGCGATTTTGACAATAATGAGACGAAGACACCAAACACGAATTCTGCCAAAAACTAGAAAAATTATAAAATTAAACAAAAATAAAATAGATAATGAGACAAGAAGAACACAACTGACAATACTCAAAATAGAGTTTTCTACAAAACACAACTAATAATACTCAAAATGGAGTTTTCTACAGAAAGTTATAATGAAACGAAATTTACTGAAAAACTGAAAAATGATAATTTTGAGGCATAAACGATGGAATTTGGCTGAAAAATGGTGGTCATCACAAGGTGAGCTTGTGTCTTTTGATCGTTGGCCATTTCCCTTGGAACTATGTACGTAGAAGGGTTAAAAATGCTACTTTCCCAATACTAGCAACAAAAATTACGAATTTCCAAGTTTAAAATACAAAGGAACAGATAGCTGTAGGATTAAGGTTGAAAAAAAGAAAAAAGAAATAAAGAGAACAATGAAAATAATAAAAGGAAACAATAAAAGAAAGGAAATCAAAAATAAATCAGAATAAAAGAAGGAAACTCAAACTAAAATTGCAAACAAATCCTAACTTGGTTTGGAAGGTAGGCTTGATTTGGTTAATTCCTTGTTTATAGGCTGAAATATTGGATTCCCCTTGATTTGGTTGGATTCCAACAATCTTCTTTTTTTTTTCTTCCACTCTAGAATTGGAAACAAATAGTATGTATTACTATATATTTTGATTTTGCCAAGATTCTTTCCTTTTTCGTTTCTTTTTCTTTCCTTGGTTGATTTCAAGATTCTTTCCTTTTTTTTTCTAGCCAATTTCTTTCTTTCTTTCTTTTTTCAATGAAACACAAAGGATTCGACATATAAAAAGAACAAAGAGACAATGGAAATAAGATACAAATAATAGAAAAGGGTAAATGATTTTAGGGTTTTTTTTTATTTTTGAATTTCAGACCTGAAACACAAGGAAATAGAATTAATAAAAATGAAAATGAAGGAATTTAATGATAAACGAAAACAAGAAAACAAACAAAATAAAAAAACACAAATGAAATGGAAGGATATAACCTAACTTAGAGCCAAAGCTCTGATAACAAATTGATATAAACCCCAAACAACCTACTTTGAGACCCAATATCTTTATGCTTCAAAGCAACTCCCTTGGAAAGCCAAATCAAGTTTGCAAGGAAAAACCTTAACTTAATGATGAACCTGTATAAAGAAACCTTGGTATGTTGTGAACAAGCAAAGTAATTAGCTTTGAAAGTTTGAGTTTTCTATTCTAATCCAAGAACCAAATTTGAGAAAACTCTCACAAGCTTAAAGCTTAAATTTGGAGAAATCAACTTTTATGTCTTTTTATTGATAGAATAGCTAACTATTTATAGTGTTACAAAAACCCTAATTTAGACTTAGCTAAGAATTAGGAAATCTTCCTATTGAGGATTCCTAAACAAGCTAGGAAACTTATTGCTAAACAAGAAATTAATCTAAATTCTTTTTGGGCTTTGAACCTAACATAAATAGGCCCAAAACTTGCTAATTACATAAACAAACTTAATTTAATTGAATATGGGCTTATATCATATTGATAGGGGCCTAAAAACATTAAAAACTAAAGAAAAATAATTAAATTCAAAAATAAAATGAAGCACACACCAGCTTACACGCCCACGGACATGCCTACATTCCAAGGCATGTTGCATTCTGCCCTTTTTTAATTTTCTCTCCCACAGATCATGTATGAAGCTTAAACTTCCATGTTTTTCCTTTTTCTAACCCTTTTTATGCAATTCATCAATGTTAAAGCTTCCTTGAATGCAATGCTTTCCAAAAGTGATGCTCATTATACAAGTCTCCTCAATAACATTGTAGAAACCTTTGTATTCTTTGGATTCCTCTTGAAAAAGCCATTGAACATGAAGTAAAGCTCCATTAATTCTCTTTCCATGCTAGCTTGATGAAAATGACAACCTTGAAGAACCTTTTTGAAATCATTATCATGCATACGTCGAAGATCTTTTTGCAAGGCATCTTGAATCTCATCACCTCCACTTAATTATGGAATGAACTACATGGGTTTTGATCCCCATTCAATGGGGTACGTAGGCATGTTTGGAATCTAAATCCAAATCCTAATTAATCTCCTTTTCCCTTTTTAATTAATTTATGTAATTAGTTTAATTTATGGATGTTTTACTTTTCTCCGTGCTCATGCATTAATCATGATATTATAATTGTCATATAATATTTGTCATCCATGAAATTAATTTTCAAAGTTAAATTAACCTAAAAGCCAAATTTAAATTATTTAAAACCAAAAACCTAGTCACTGAACTCAACTTGGTTCGAGACTAGTGATTTTATCTTAGGTAAATTAATTGAAAATTAATGAATTGGAGTCAATTGGGTTTTTCCTTAATTTTCCCATTTAAAAATAAATTAGGGTGGTGACTCCCAAAATCATTTTCAAATTCAACCAATCTGAACCCAAGGGTTCCATCGTGAGTCTAAACCCAAATGAGCATCCCGATTCCCTATAGCGGATTGGGCCGGTGCGCGGGCAAGGCCTCATAGTAGTCGAACTCCAAACAGGGAGTAATGAAGTGCTATGTAGAGCCTTTTGAGGCTCATTAGAAGGAGCAGCAACTAGATAGATCGATAGCTCAAAAGAAGAGAGTATCTTTAATTTTGGTGAGCTTAGTACCTCTTTCATGCAAATGGTCATTGCTAGTATTCCTATAGAAAACAAACCCAAAATCTAGAAGCTAACACAGAAAAATAGGGAGTCCCTTAAGGACTAGGTAGCTCACTTCAATAGAGAAGATATGAAAGTCACCCACCTAGATCAAGCTTGAGTGGTGGAAGCATTACGGAATGGCACTAACACACTGATTATTTCAAAAGACTATGTAGACATGCGCCTACTATTCTAGAGGAGGCCATGGCAATTAGTCAAAAATACATTAGATAGGATGACCCTTCATCTTCAAGAATAAGAAACTGAGGAAAGCCCTAAGAGAGCCTAAAATAAAGAAAAAAGATGAAGGAACCAAAGAGAATTTGTCAAGAGGAAAAAGCAACAAAGGTCGAGCATCCTATGTCTGAGATCTATCAAAAATGACTCCTCTGAATGCAAGCTCAGCTAAGGTATTTGCATCATTTAAAGATAAAGATATCTGGGTTTGCCTTTAGCCTTATTAAAACCAGCAGATCAAAGAAGCAGAAGTAAGTTTTGTTTACTTCACAATACCCATGTGTATAACACTAATGATGGCTAGCAACTAACAAAAGAAATAGAAAGATTAATCAAGTAAGGGTATTTAAGGAACTTTGTAAAAAATAATGATGACAACCGAGCAAAGGCAAACAAGGACTAAGGGAAGCGAGCAGTGAATGATGGCTCAGTAGGAGTAATCAACTATCTAACCGAGACCTTAATGAACCAATAAGTCACAATCATATTAAGGCCTTCCAAAGAAAAAAAGAACATCCTGAATTTGTTTTTTGTAATGGAGGAAGAGAATTAGCTCGTAGAGAGGATGGGAGTAGCCTACAATACCCCTACTCAGACCCCTTGGTCATACAAGCTATGGTTGCAAATTTTTTGCTGAGGAGGATCTTAGTCAATGATGGCAGTTCGGTCAAACTCCTTACCACTGATGCATATGCCAAAATGGGGTTAAGAGAAAGTGAGCTATAAGATGTTGGAACACCTATTCGTACACTGGATGGAACAGAAGTGTCGATAGTAGGAATAGCTAGATTATCCATTACCTTAGGTATAGCCCTAGAAAGTGTCACTATCATAGCCAATTTTATGGTAGTTAGGCTAACTTTGGCATATAATATTCTAATTGGAAGGCCTTTCCTTTATGATTTAGATGCAACAACCAACATTAGGCATTTAAGAATGATAGTACCCAAACTTGAAGGAGGAGAAATCCATATCTATAGGGTACAAGAACGAAGGGAACCTAAATAGAAAATACAAAAGAAATTAACACCATCTCAAATAGAAGAAGTAGCATTGGTTGATGTAGCAATTGAGATTCCTGAGCAGCAAACAGAGCATGTGGAGAAATTGGAGAAATTACCTATAGGAGGAGAAGATTCTGAGAAATTTCTACTTATAAATGCTTCGCTCAAAGAAGAATAGAAAGCCTAAGCACACTAATCCTTGATATCAAATTCATCTAGCTTCACATGGTCCTTAGCTGATATGAAGGGCATCAGTTTTGATATCCTAACTTGCAAACTCAACGTGGATCCTACATTCAGACTGATCAAACAAAAAAGAGTTGCTTTAGGCTAGAAAGACAAGCAACTATAGACAATGAGATAGAGAAATTAATGTAAGCTGTGCTTATAAAGGAAGTGTTATACCCAAAGTGGCTCGCTAATGTAGTGTTGGTGAAAAAATCCAATGTGTCATACAAGATATGAGTGGATTTCATTGACTTGAACAAAGCCTACCCAAAAGATTCTTTTCCATTACCTATGATTGATAAATTGGTGGATTCAACTGCAGGATACAAGTATCTGTCCTCACTAGACGCGAAGTAGGATATCACTAAATTCGCATGCACCCTAATGACAAGGAAAAGACCTTATTCATAATTGAAAGAGAATCTACTACTATGTCTCCATGTCTTTTGGGTAGAAAAATGTCAGAGCAATATACTAGAGATTGGTTAATAAAATGTTCAAGGAGCAACTTAGCCAAAACTTAAAGGCATACATAGATGACATGATCATTAAAACTAAAAGCTTTGAAGACCACTTGAAGGATCTAATCAAGGTGATAAGGGTGATGAATGAATATGGAATAAAGCTAAATCCTAAAAATTACACCTTTTTTATTTAGGGAGGCAAATTCTTAGGTTGCATGGTGAGTGTAAAGGGGATTGAGCCAAACCTGGACAAAGTAAAAGAGATCTTGGACATGACTGTACCTTGCAATATTAAGGAAATTTAGAAACTCACAAGGAGGATTGCTACTCTAAATAGGTTCTTATTAAGATCTGCTAAAAAATATCTTACCAAGATTTACTGAAAAATATCTCCCTTTTTTCAAAAAAATTGAGAAAGATAGCCACTTCTAAATGGATTGAAGACTGCTAGCAAGCCTTTGACAAAATGAAAGCATATCTCAATTTGGAGCAAGTCTTAAGTTGCCCACTGCCTAGAGAAAAAGTACTCATTTACTTGTCAGCCTCATAACAAGCAGTAAGCTCAGTCCTAATTAGAAAGGAAGGGAACACATTAAGACCAATCTACTATTTTAGTAAGGTATTGTATAGTGCCAAGCTGAGCTACCTTTCCCATTGAAAAAATAGCTTACACATTTATGCTATCTGCAAGATAATTCAAAGTCTACTTGCAAGCTCATCAAGGTGTCGTGGTAACTAACCAACCCTTACAAAAAAACATTACACAAATTAGAGGCATCAGGTCAAATGTTGCGCTAGTCGATAGAATTAGGATAATATGACCTCTAATACAAACCCAGATTAGCAATCAAGACACAATCCCTCACCAATTTCATACCAAAATGCTCGTTTGACTCTAAAGAACAAAATAAAGAAGTTAGCTTGACAATAGAAAGAGTGATAACAAAAGAGCAAGCTGGAAATAAAGGTTCAAGATGGGAGTTGTTTGTTAATGGGGCCAACAGCAAAGATGGTAGCGAAATTGGGGTCATTTTAAAGAAAGGCCAAGAATTCTAGAATTATGCCTTTGGATTAGGATTCAAAGCCACTAACAACACAGTATAATATGAAGCCATAATCCAGGGGCTAATGTTCACATATTGCCTTCAACTATAGTCACTTCATGTCTATAGTGACTAACAGCTCGTCATTAGGCAAATACTAAGGGAATTTATGGCCAAAGAAGCTACCATGATCAACTATTTGCAGAATACCATGATCAACTATTTGCAAAAAATAAAGGCCATAATTTAAAAGATGAAAGAGAAAGGAGTAGAACTACAAATTCACAAGATCCCAAAAGAACAAAATAACTAGGCAGATGGCCTTTCAAAGTTAGCTGCAACCCATCTAGTCGAGCTACCTGTGAGGTCTCGCCCGAGCACCAGACCGATCTGCTAAAGGGAATTGAGATGCTCATTCGAGTTTAGACTTACAATGGAACCTTTGGGTTCAGATTGGTTGATTTTTGAAAATGATTTTGAGAGTTGCCACCCTAATTTATTTTTAAATGGGAAAATTAAGGAAAAACCCAATTGACACCAATTCATTAATTTTCAATTAATTACCTAAGGATAAAATCACTAGTCTTGAACCAGGTTGAGTTCAGGGACTAGGTTTTTTATTTTAAATAATCTAAATTTGGCTCTTAAGTTTAATTTGACTTTAGAAAATTTAATTTTATGAATGACATTTATAAGATGATATTAAAGAAAATGCATGAATATGGCATAACATGAATGCATGGTGTATGGGGGATTAGTCAAACAATTAAAGTAAATATTCACAAATCACATTAATTAAAAAGGGGAAAGAAGATTGATTGGGATTTGGATTTTAGGTTTGGATTTAGATTCTAAACATGCCTACATACTCCATTGAATGGGGATCAAAACCCACGTAGTTCATTCCACCATTAAGTGGAGGGCTTTAGGAGTTGATTGGATTGATTGATTTGATTTGGATTTGAGAAGAAAAGGCTGATACCTTTGTTTTTTATGGGCAAAGAGTTTTACCAGACTGAAGTTCCATTGTATCAAGACTAGGTGATTGGATTGATTGGGAGATTAATTAATTAATTAAAATGATTAATTAACTGATTAATATGATGAAAATGATGGATAGATTAATTAATTAATTTGGAGGAAGGGTGGATTAAGAAAAATGATTAATTTAATTTTAAAAAAGTGATTGATTAATTAATTAAAAAGAATAATTAATTAATTAAGTGATTAATTAAAAAAGAATTTTAGTTAATTAAAAAGATTAATTAACTTTGTTAGGGTGAGAAAATTAATTAATTAAAATGATCAATTAATTAATTGAAAATTTGAGGGAGGAAGAAGAAGAAAAGTTCATAGATAGCCATCAATATCAACTTTGGGGTGTATTGGAATAAAAAAAGGAAGGCCTATTTATAAGCAAAGGGAGATGAAGGTAGTTTAGGTAGTGAAAATGTGAAAATACCAAAAGAGTAGGGCTAAAAAAAAGATGAAAATCATATTGAGGGCATTTTTGGAATAGAAAAAAGGGTTGTGGGGACCACACCACCAAAGGGACAAATGGCACCACTGGCCCTCTAGACAGCGCCTCCGGTGTGTTCGATGGCGTGCCACCGGAGAGGCGACAGTCGATGGCACCACCAGCTGCTCTAGTGGCAGCTGACATGGCAAAATATTTTTTTTTAGAGATTGGTTGTTGGGTTGAGGTTTAGAAAATTTTGGATGTCTGATAGCAATGTAATTGAAGGCTAAAAAAAATTTCTTTTGGGGGCGCTGCCAGCTGAAAGTTTGCTTTTTGCTCATGTCAGATTTTGAGACTTTCATATTAGTTTTTGGGAGTTTTAGAGTTTAGAAAATTCATTGGTCAGTCTAAATAGACTCGAAATTAATTTTAGAACAATTAAATAGTCAGTCTGAGAAAATATCCAGTTAGTTTTAGAAAAATTCTATCTAATATAGAAGGTCCAGTCAGGGTAGGAAAAGTGTTAGTGTCTAAAAATTAAGTATGCTTGTACTTATATGACTAAAAGTCCATTTTTTTTTCTTTGGTGGCACTGCCCTCTTGACTCCTACC
Source organism: Reutealis trisperma (assembly GCA_947687605.1). Lineage (NCBI taxonomy): Eukaryota > Viridiplantae > Streptophyta > Magnoliopsida > Malpighiales > Euphorbiaceae > Reutealis > Reutealis trisperma. The sequence continues at coordinate 755,944 of CANTUT010000908.1, forward strand.
CACTAACCAGCTAAAGGGACTGTCATACTGGCTCTGTGCATCGCACTGATCTTAGCAGGTATTAAGCTGTGGCGGATGATGAGGGTGCAAAGTTAAGGGTTCACACTAACCAGAAGGATCTTTGTAGGGTACTTAAGGTGCATTTGGGATTACTGTTAGGAGGTTAAAAAAGCGCTTTTAAATTTTTTTTTATTTAATTGATTGATTTTTATTATTTTTTATAAACTGATTTTTCAAACTTGCTTTTAAGAAAAGCATCAATTTACTTTTGCTTAAAAGTAGTTTTATAAAAAGTATAAAAAATTTTGTTGAAAAGTGCTTTTGAAAAACTCAATCCCAAATGGGCCCTTAGTGTATCCAAGCGTTCAGGAGGGTAGCAAAGTAATGGACATAGACGAAGAATCTTCTTGGATGGATCCTATAAAGGCCTATATGGAGAAGAACGAACTACCCACTAACCCCAAAGAAGCAAAAAAAAAAAAAACAAATAATGACGTGTCCACTTCTCCATTCATAATAGAGTATTATACAAAAGAGCCTTCTCACTTCCCTGATTAATGTGTCTCAGACCAAGTGAAGTAAAATATGCCTTCTAAGAAATACATGAAAGATGTTGTGGAATGCATATTGGAGAAAAAATTATGCCTGCTAAAATCATTAAACAAGGGTACTATTGGCCTCATATGATAGAGGATGCAATCACCTTTGTAAAAAAAAATGCTCAACTTGTCAACAATAGAACAATTGATGATCATTAGCCCATGGCTGTTCGTAAAATGGGGATAAACATAGTAGGCCCTTTCCCTATGGCATATGGATAGAGAAAATTCTTACTCGTAGTAGTAGAATATTTTACAAAATGGGTAGAGGTTGAACCTTTGGCAAACACAACAATAGACAAACTCATTAATTTCCTATGGAGAAACATTATTTGCCAATTCGGTTTACCCTATCAGTTTGTTAGTGACAATAGGAAGCAATTCAACAATGCTAAAGTTAGGACCTTCTGCCAAGGACTTAACATAAAACAATGCTTCTCTTCAGTAGCGCATCTATAAACAAATGGATAGGACTAGACATATATGGCTAAAGTTGGGTAGATGAACTCCATCATGTTCTCTAAGCATATCAAACCACTCCAAGGCAACCTACTAGGGAAACTTCCTTTAGTTTGACATATGGCACAGAAGTAGTTATCCTAGTCGACATCAACCTTTCCAGCGAAAGGGTTAATTTTATCAATGACGAGGTGAATGACCAAGCGAAGATAGTAGACCTAGATCTCCTTAAAGAACTTCAAGAAAAAGTAGCTATTAGAATGGCTGAATTTAAGGATCAAACGAGTAATTACTTTAACAAAAAAGTAAAAGCTCGGGTATTTAATGAAGGAGACTTAATCATAAGGTACTTTAAAGCTATAAGCAAAAGAGAAGGAATGGACAAGTTCACACTGAACTGGGAAGGACCATTTAAAATAGAAAAGGGCCAACTACTTACAAACTTATAACCATATAAGGAATGGAAGCTCCTCATACTTGGAACGTCCAACACATAAAGATGTATTATCAATAAGGAAATAAAAGGCCCCTTTTTTTCTCAAAATTGCATTAATGGTTCCTTTCTAAGAAGAAAATACATATATACATTCTTTGTTGGGAGAATGAATATGGGAGATCGCTCTCTGTTGAGGGAGCAAAGAGCCTAACCAAACAAGCAATCTAAGATATTGCTCTTCGTTGAGAGAGCAAAGAGCCCAACCAAGCAATTTAGGAGATCACTCACTATTGAGAGAGTAAAGAGCCTAACAAGAAATCTGGGAGATTGCTCTCTATTGAGGGAGCAAAGGACCTAGAGAAAAGTAAAAAAGTACAAGTCTTTTTGTTGAAAATAATTTTTTTGAAGAAAAGTCACATAAAAGATAGAATTCAAAAAAAAATGACTTCCAAGAACTTAAGTTTACAACTAAGAAAATCAGCATGGTTTCTTGAAGTTACTTCTGCCACAACAATCTTAAATAGTCACATACTTCCTTATGGCAAGACATTGAAGAAATAAATAAAGGTTGAAGAAAAAGTGTTGCCGAAAAGTTTAATTTCATTACTAAAAATGTTTACAATTGTTCTCAAAACTTTATTAAAAAAAAAGGACTTATAGAGCTGGAGGAATCTGATTTGATAGAAGAGTACCCTGAGGTGGACAAACTAAACTAAAGGAAGTTGGAGACAAAGGTAAGCTGGGAATGAATACTCGTTTGGGCATATGAGAGAGCACCTCTAAAAACCTGGCAGCATAGGCATCAATCACCAAATTGTAGAAGTGTATAGCTCAAGCCCTGAAATCCATTACAATTGACGTTTATACTCAAAGGAACTCAAGTAATCCTTTAGTATGTTGACTTTATCCTCTTCTATATTCTTATAAAGGTAGTCTAAACTTTAGAGCTTAATTTGGAGCTCCTTCACTTATTTTTCAACAACTTGGAAGTTCCTCATCAATATAGGATAGTCTTGAGCTTGCTTTTAGAGATTAGTCAGCTCAGCCTCCATCTTCTTAATATTATCTCACATTGCCCCCACTAGCCTCTAGTGATCTTGAAGCTCAGTATCATTAGTTTTCACTTTAGATTCTAAGTCGACCACCTAGGAGTTGGAGTTAGCAGTAATGCGCTCCAACTCCTTAGATTTCTTAGTAAGAAGACCTTTAAAGTGATCTCTCTTTATTGTCAGCCTCTTTGCCTCGCTTCTCAACCCCCTCTAGCTTAAACATATCCATTTGTCTCTTCTTTTCCTCCTCTAGAGCAGCTTGTAAAGAAGAAATCTCTTTATTTGGACCCTCAATGGCTTTTGAGAAGAAGATTGTAGGTCAGTGAGGGTGGTTTGCTACTTGATTATTGTGTCACGGTTGGAGGAAAGAGTTTGATGCACTATGGGTCAGTATCGAGCAAACTTGTTTAGTTTCTCTCCTAATGCTTTATTGATTTGTGATAATTGAAATAAAGAAATAAAATGAGGATTAGATAAAAATAAAAAGGGAAAGAAGGAAGGAAAAAAAGGGAATCACCTCATCTAAAATAGCATTTATGTCTAATAACAACTACTCTGGGAAAGTTGGCTCCAAAAATAAAGGAGCTTTAGATTTGATGACAGAAAAGAAGTGGGAAGCTCAGTGTTCATTGTCTCATTCTAAGCAACAGAAGCTACTACTTCATTAGAGCAAGCTAGGCCTTTAGTTTCTACCACCTTACCTTAGATTCTAGCTTTAGCCATCTCATTAGGTCGAGCTAGATCTCCTTCTTCCACATCCTCTCGAAGGATAATAGCATCAATATTATTGGTCGCCAAATTATCTTTGACCTCATTATTTTTATTTTGAACCACCTCCTCAACTCTAAGCTTAGCATTTCTTGGAGAAGGCAGTTTGTTATGAGGATCCAACAGAAGATCAGGATCAAAGATAGGGATAGTAGAAGTAGGGATAAAAGTACCAATTTGCTCCATCTACTCCATGAAGTCTTCCATAGACACATATTGTACAGGCAGCTCAAGAAGTGCAGTATGAGTCAAATCCACAGCTTCTCAAAAAAATGTTAAACAGTGAAATAATGAGAATATTTAAATAAGTAATAGTAAGAAAGTAGAATTGAGCCAAGATCATACCTGTTTAAGGCTCAATAGGATGTTCAGCAGGTTGAGGCAAGTCCCTCTTTAACAAAGACCAAATAGCACCGTGAGCAATCTCTTGAACAAGCACCACCTCGCATACTCATTCAGCTATCATTTCAAAAAATTCACTAATAAGAAAATTCCTTGAGGAGTCAGAGACAATCCGCTTAGAGGAGGAGGAAGAATCACCTGCAGCTCAACAGATGAGTCGATTCACTGTCAAATCATCCTCTCCATCACTGGACTCTAGTACATTGATTAGGGGCCCTATTGATAGTGTGCCAATGGGTGCTAGCACCCTTAGTTGCAATTTTTGCCTTAGATTTCAATCCCTCGATTGTAGCTAGAAATTTTTAGGTTCTTTTCTTCTTTTTGGTTTCTCCTTTAAAGGGGATGCTTTTCTCTTTCCCCCCAATTGAAGACTTTATTCCCCAATCTGCTACAGTAGCAGCTTTGAGTTATCTAGTTTGCTTGTCCAGTAGAGGCAAAAAACTAGCCTCATTATAAGGAAGTGGCTCCAAATTCTTCGTAAAGTCATGGATCTTCTTATATATGTTATCCATATTAGTGATGTAAACTGCAAAACAAGTAAGCTTTGGATTAGTTTGAGCAAAATGAAGAATCACAAAAATAAGAAGTTAGTTAAGAGGTGAAAACTCACTTCTTAGTTCTTTAATAACAAGGTGCATAGTCTTACCTCTTGCATCCTTAATTTGAGAAGTGAAGTTGAGGCTTGCCATGTCACAACAGAAATTGCCTTAATAAGGGTAAGCATGGTAATAATTTCTTTAAGAAGCAAATTCTTTAGAATGTCAGGCAACCTATATACAGTAGGAACTTGAAGACCACCTCGGAATCTGAAACCTTCACCACCTTAATATTTCTCCTTCATCACCATAGCTAAGTAAAATTAGTGTGCCAATTTTCCACTTTGTTTGACTTTCCATTGAAAAGAACCCTCCAAGCTTGGCTCCAATGCACCACCCTCAACAATCTCCAAAATGAGTAAATCTAAAGAAGCATTAAAACATGAAAGATGTGGGTCAAAGCCCTAGAGCCTTACAGACAACTTCAACTAATGGAAATCTTGAATGGAGTTAGGGGATAACATCATAGGATTAATGCAGAAGTAATTAAAACACTCCATTAGAAAGGTGATGGTGGAAACCTCAAACCAACTTCAATTTAATGGTAGAAAAAGATAACGTGGTCATTATCTCTCAACATCTCCTATGTACCAAAAGCCTTAGGACTTTTGAAGATCCTATCGTGAGATTTTGGAAGATCGATGGCAAATTTCTCTTAGTTCTCCAAATTCTCAACAAAAGGGCTGAGATCATATGCTTTCAGAGTAGAAGTCACTTTACCCTAGGCTTTCTCCAGATCCACCTTGATGTTATCATAAGTGATCACTTCCTTCTTGGGAGCCATTTTAAGAAATTTTGATAAAGAGATGAAAGAAAATTAGAGTTTTTAAAGTTCTTAAAGTAAACAAGAAAAACTATAGATAGAGAATTTGAAATAGAAATGGAAATGATGAAGATGAAGCAAAAGGGTTTTTGAATTAAAACTTAAAACCTAAAACCACATGCTAGTTAATAATTTTAAATTTAGAAATAATGGAACATATGTTTGTATGATCATGATGGGGCCACACGGTAAGCTTTTCAGAGGAAGAAGTGATTTTTGCATTTAATGCTAAAATCCATCAAGCACGTAAAAGACAGAGGCAGACCTTCGAGGTTCTACAATAGGGACCTCATTGACGAACTAAGCTAACTAATGTAATATGAAGGGGCACCTCGCAAAAGTAATCTTAACTAAAATAAAGGGACAGGTCCCTTTGGATGAGTTAAGCAACTCATAAATAAGATTGTTCCAACATGCTCACTTTGGTGAAACAGGGGGCACTGATGAGGAACAAAATATACAAGACTAGGCCCAAGCCTAATAAGTGAACCAGGCCCAACGAAGCCCATATTGTTAAACAAAGCTTCCATTCCTTATCCATATAATAAATCGATAGTGAACTAGTAAAACAAGTTGAATCCAACATTTATTTCAAACTAGAATTGGAATCTTTGTCTGAACAAAGTAAAGGCATGTAATCTATAAATATCTCAATTGTAAAGCCTCAAAGGCAGATATAGTCATATTATAGCTAAACCACGCTCAATAAATTTCTTTGAATATTCAGTTTATTTAACCCAATTTCATTCAATCCATTTAGTTCAATTCATTCAATTAATCATTGTTTGATCGAAATCAACTCAACAAGCATTAACTAGATTACAAAATTCATTTTTTTTTTATGGAGAAGTTTGGTTTAGGTAAGTAATGTTAGTTTGGGGTTGAAAATTTGAGGATGAATTTTCTTAAGGGGGAAGAATGTAACAATATGAATTCTTAATTATTTTAAAATCTTATTTAAAAAAATTCAATGCATTTGTATTTAAAATTTAATTTTCATTTTTTTTTGAATTTCAAATTTTATGATTTTGAATATTATTATTAATTATAATTTATATTTAAATTTTGAGATATATGCATTAAATGTAAAAAGAAAATATTTTGTTATGAAATAGTTAATTAAAATCTTACTTTGTACAGAAGTAAATCTATTTAATATTAAGTTATTAAATTAAAGTTCTAAATTTAAAATTTATTACCTTACGTATTTGAGGTGAATAGCATATTTCATGAAATTATGTAATTTAAAAAGTTTTATTTGAAAATTTTATATTTTTATAATTATAAATTCTTTAAACGAAAAGTTTTTTTTTTTTTGAGGAAATTAAACGAAAAAGTATTAAATAAAGCAAATATTAATATTAAATTTCTTGTTATTTAAAAATAATAATAATGATAATAATAATAATAATAATAATAATTATT